>JAKOOJ010000104.1:40956-75061 GCA_022577455.1 Arizona elegans
AAACTAACCAAGGAGAGAAGCAACCTGGAGCTCAGGAGAAGCTTCCTAACAAGGAGGACAATTAATCAGTGGGACAGCTTGACTTCAGACATCGTGGGGGCTCCATCACTGGAGATTTTTAAGAGAGACTGGGCAGCCACCTGTCTAGAAGGGTATAGGATCTGTTGGAGTTCCAGAAAACCCAACTTCAATTAAAAACTCCGAGACAGGCATTTTCTCAAAGCTCCATTTATTAAAGTAGGTATACTGGCACATCTGGGAAAACCCGAATCGGAGAGTTCCAGGTTTTCCCCTCCGTAACTCAAAACCCCAAATCCAGCCTCCTGCACCCATCAGCCCATCACATGGCCCAATCCCCATCCATCCCAACTTCAGCCACGAGTGCAACCACTCCTCCTCCAGATGCAGGGACACACTGACCTTGACTGAAAAGAAAAATGCTATTATGTCTAACTACATTCCCTATAATAAATCCACCCCCTTCTACTTTCCCAAGCACAAGAAAGTGGCAGCGTGGAAGCTTCTGGGGTTAATATGGCTTCCAAAGCTGACAGGATCAACTCCAAGAGGCTGGACTAAAAGACCTCCAAAGTCCCTTCCAGCTCTATTCTACCCTCCCTCCCTCCCTCCCTTCCCTCCTTCCTTCTCAGTGGTTAGAATGCAGTATTTGCAGGCTAATTCTGCCCACTGCCAGCAGTTCGATCCTGACTTGGCTCAAGGTTGTCTCAGCGTTCCATCCTTCCGAGGTCAGTAAAATGAGGACCCAGAATGTTTGGGGGCAAAGTTGAAATGGAATGTAATCTAAATACTATTCCTTCCTTCCTTCCTTCCTTCCTTCCTTCCTTCCTTCCTTCCCTTCCTTCCTTCTTCCTTCCTTCCCATTCCCTTCTCCCTCCCATTCTCTCCTTCCTTCCTTCCTCCCTTCCTTCCCATTCCCTTCTCCCTCCCATTCTATCCTTCCTTCCCTCTTCCCTCCCTCCCTCCCTCCTCCTCCCATTCCCTTCCCCCTTCCTTCCTCCATTCCCTTTTCCCTCCCATTTCCTCCTTCCTTCCTTCCTTCCTTCCTTCCTTCCTTCCTTCCTTCCCATTCCCTTCTCCCTCCCATTCTCTCCTTCCTTCCTTCCTCCCTTCCTTCCCATTCCCTTCTCCCTCCCATTCTATCCTTCCTTCCTCTTCCCTCCCTCCCTCCCCTTCCTTCCTTCCCATTCCCTTTTCCCTCCCATTCCTTCCTTCCTTCCTTCCTTCCTTCCTTCCTTCCTTCCTTCCTTCCCATTCCCTTCTCCCTCCCATTCTCTCCTTCCTTCCTTCCTCCCTTCCTTCCCATTCCCTTCTCCCTCCCATTCTATCCTTCCTTCCCTCTTCCCTCCCTCCCTCCCTCCCTTCCTTCCTTCCCATTCCCTTTTCCCTCCCATTTCCTTCCTTCCTTCCTTCCTTCCTTCCCATTCCCTTCTCCCTCCCATTCTCTCCTTCCTTCCTTCCTCCCTTCCTTCCCATTCCCTTCTCCCTCCCATTCTATCCTTCCTTCCCTCTTCCCTCCCTCCCTCCCTCCCTTCCTTCCTTCCCATTCCCTTTTTCCCTCCCATTTCCTTCCTTCCTTCCTTCCTTCCTTCCTTCCTTCCTTCCTTCCTTCCTTCCCATTCCCTTCTCCCTCCCATTCTCTCCTTCCTTCCTTCCTCCCTTCCTTCCCATTCCCTTCTCCCTCCCATTCTATCCTTCCTTCCCTCTTCCCTCCCTCCCTCCCTTCCTTCCTTCCTTCCCATTCCCTTTTCCCTCCCATTTCCTTCCTTCCTTCCTTCCTTCCTTCCTTCCTTCCCATTCCCCTTTTCCCTCCCATTCTCTCCTTCCTTCCTTCCCTCCCTTCCTTCCCATTCCCTTCTCCCTCCCATTCTATCCTTCCTTCCCTCTTCCCTCCCTCCCTCCCTCCCTTCCTTCCTTCCCATTCCCTTTTCCCTCCCATTTCCTTCCTTCCTTCCTTCCTTCCTTCCTTCCTTCCTTCCTTCCTTCCCATTCCCTTTTCCCTCCCATTCTCTCTTTCCTTTCTCCCTCCCTTCCTCCTCCCTCCCTTCCTTCCCATTCCCTTCTCCCTCCCATTCTCTCCTCCCTCCTTCCCTCCCCTCCCTCCCTTTCTTTTTAAAAAATAAGGTTTTAAAGTAGTTTCTTGACTAGTTCTCCTTCTTGAACAGGGGGTTGGACTAGAAGACCTCCAAGGTCCCTTCCAACTCTGGTTATTTTTTCTATTCTTTGATTGCCCTCCGCTTGGATACCGTTTTTGGTCCTCTTGTTTGCTTTCCCCGTCACTATTTTAGAAGAATACAAATCGAAGCACAAATGTTGTTTTCCCCCAACTTTTACACCCAAGGAAAACAAACAAGACCACAGCACGCTCTGTTTCTATGGCTGTCGCAAAAAAAGATTAATAGAAGCCGGTTGAATCTTGCAGCTCAGGCCTCCCAACCAAGGAAGGGTAATATTGGAGGAAAACTTATCTCATACCAGTGATTGCTTGCTGAGCCCCTGATTCACCCCACAGCGCCTTTTCACGCGTTATTCCCTTTATTTGCGGGGAGTTCTAATGCCCAATCTTTGTGGTGTTAAAGTTTCATTCCGAATTGCTTAAGGATAAATTTTGGAAGCAAGGATGGGGTGGGGGGGCTTAAAAATGTCAGGATGGGGGCTGTGGCTGGTGCGATCAAAGCCTTGTGGGTTTGTGAGTCATCATTTAGCCCCCTCTGAGGATGTCTGTTTTAAAGAGATGGATGGATGGATGGATGGATGGATGGATGGATGGGCAGATGGATGGATGGATGGATGGATGGATGGATGGATGGATGGATGATGGATGGATGGATGGACGGATCGGCAGATGGATGGGCAGATGGATGGATGGATGGATGGATGGATGGATGGATGGATGGATGGACAGATGGGCGGACGGATGGGCAGATGGATGGATGGATGGATGGATGAGTGGGTGGGTGGGTGGGTGGATGATGGATGGATGGATGATGGATGGATGGATGGATGGATGGATGGACAGATCGGGAGATGGATGGGCAGATGGATGGATGGATGGATGGATGGATGGACGGATGGGCAGATGGGCGGACGGATGGGCAGATGGATGGATGGATGAGTGGGTGAATGGGTGGGTGAGTGGGTAGATGATGGATGGATGGGTGGGTGGGTGGGTGGGTGGGTGGGTGGATGGATGGACGGTTGGGCGGGCAGATGGGCAGATGGATGGATGGATGAGTGGGTGAGTGGGTGGGTGGGTGGGTAGATGATGGATGGATGGATGGACGGATGGGCAGGCAGATGGGCAGATGGATGGATGGATGAGTGGGTGTGTGTGTGAGGTGGGTAGGTGGATGATGGATGGATGGATGGGATGGATGGGTGGGTGGGTGGATGGATGGATGGATGGATGGATGGGTGGGTGGGTGGGTGGATGATGGATGGATGGATGGATGGGTGGGTGGGTGGATGGATGGATGGACGGTTGGGCGGGCAGATGGGCAGATGGATGGATGGATGAGTGGGGTGTGTGTGTGAGTGGGTGGGTGGATGATGGATGGATGGATGATGGATGGATGGATGGATGATGGATGGATGGATGGATGGATGGACGGATGGGCAGATGGATGGATGGATGGATGGATGGATGGATGGATGGATCGAGAGACAGTTTGGTCTAGTGGTGGAGGCACCTGGCTAGAAACCAGGAGACGGTGAGTTCTAGTCCCACCTTGGCATGAAAGCTAACTGGACAACTTTTGAGCCAATCCCTCCCTCTCTCTCCCACCTCATAGGGTCGTTGTGGGGGAAAATAAGAGGAGGACGGAAGATTCCTCTACCATCACCCGCCCTCTATTTTTGCACACTTGTAGGTGCGCGGCCGACACTCAAAACAGAAGCATCCTCTCCAGCCTGAAACCGGCTGTGTCACCTCTTCGAAGGCCACGCCACCTCTGTGCATCTCATGTCGACGAAGCTGTCCGGCAACTCGGTTCAGCAATGCAGCAAGCGATTAGCGCATTCGCATCTCGGGAGTTAAATACTTTTTTCCCCCCCCTGTTGCTCTTGACCTTGTAGCAGGGATGTCTGTGCATGCCAGCCTCGGTGTGGGAAGCTGCCGCCTTTGGTATGGTGGCGCGCGATAGAAATCTCCCTCCGACAAGGGTACTTTCCACACCGTGGAGCGTTTGCAGTGCTTTGTTTAGTGTCCTTGTCAGAGACGCACTTCGAACACGATCGTTCCCTCCCCAGCTGCACAGCAAGGCCGCAGAGAACAATGCGGGAAGCGGTTGCAAACGGGGAAACTTGAAAAAGCTTTCGCCCGCTGCACAGCTGATTATCTACTCTCGCCATAAGCAGCAGCAACAATAACACGTTGTAACATTTCTGGAGTCACCTCTGCTCCCCACTGGGCCAACATCTAATGGGGAAAATGAAAAAAACCCCGAGCAACGTTTGACCCCTGGGTCTTCAAATCAGGGGTGGGCGAATTTTGTTTGGGTGATTAATTTGGAAAGCTCTGGATTCTGATAGCATCTGGAATTTTGCTGGCCTCTAAAGCTTCCTTTTATTTTATGTTTTCTGTCTGAAAGACGTCTAGTGAAGAGAAGGACCAGGGGAGACAGGAGAGCATCTTCCAATATTTGAGGGGCTGCCCCAGAGAGGAGGAAGGGGGTCAAGCTATTTTCCAAAGCACCTGAAGGCCAGACAAGGAAGAATGGATGGAAACTGCTCAAGGAGAGATTCAACCTGGAAATAAGGAGGAATTTTCCGACAGTAACCATCAACCAACGGAAGGGAAGTTTCCTTCAAAAGTTGTGGGAGCATCATCCTTGGAAGCTTTCAAGAAGAGACTGGACTGCCATCAGTCAGAAATGGTGTAGGGTCTCCTGCTTGGGCGGAGGGTTGGACTAGATGACCTACAAGGTCCCTTCAACTCTGTTAATCTGAATCTATCTAAAATGTTCAAAGACCTGGAAACTAAAACATATGATGAACAGTTGCAGGAACTGGCCTGGCTAGTCTAGTGAAGAGAAGGACCAGGGGAGACAGGATAGCCGTCTTCCAATATTTGAGGGGCTGCCACAGAGAGGAGGAAGGGGGTCAAGCTATTTTCCAAGGCATCTGAAGGCCAGACAAGGCATAATGGATGGAAACTGATCAAGGAGAGATTCAACCTAGAAATAAGAAGAAATTTTCTGACAGTAAGAACAATCAGCCCATGGAAGAGAAGTTGCCTTCGGAAGTTGTAGGAGCTTCATCCCTGGAAGCTTTCAAGAAGAGACTGGGCTGCCATCGGTCAGAAATGGTGTAGGGTCTCCTGCTTGGGCGGGGGGTTGGACTAGATGACCTACAAGGTCCCTTCCAACTTTGTTAATCTGTAATCTGTAAGACCTTTGTCCATGGTGCTGGATTCTTCAGAGAAAGAATCCAGAAACATCTGCTTTGAGTCAGAATAACAGAATAACAAGAGTTGGAAGGGGACTTGGAGGCCTTCTAGTCTAACCCCCTGCTCAAGCAGAAGAGCCTATACCATTTCAGACAAATGGCTGTCCAATCTCTTCTTAAAAACTTCCAGTGTTGGAGCCTTCACGACTTCTGGTGGCAGGCTGTTCCACTGATGAATTGTCCTCATTGTCAGGAAGTTTCTCCTTAGTTCTCGGTTGGTTCTCTCCTTGATTAGTTTCCATCTGTTGCTTCTGCCTTTCAGGTGATTTGGAGAAGAGGTTGATCCTTATGGCAGCCCCTCAAATTTGGAATACTCTGATCATGTCCCGTCCCCCCGTCCCCAGTCCCCCAGTCCTTCTCTTCATTAAACTAGACCAGGGGTCAGCAACCTGCAGCTCCGGAGCCGCATGTGGCTCTTTGGGCCCTCTGCTGTGGGCTTCCTGTCAGCCACCACTGGCTGGCCCCATCCCTCGCCCTCCCCTCTCGGTCACTCCTTGCCTGGCCTGAGAAGGTAAGGGTGACAGTGGGGGATGGAGAAGCGGCCAGGGAAGAGACAGAGAGATACAGAGAGAGTGGGAGAGAGGGAGACATAGAGAGATACAGAGAGACGGGGAGACGGGGAGAGAGGGAGACATAGAAAGATACAGAGAGAGGGGGAGAGAGGGAGACATAGAAAGATACAGAGAGTGGGGGAGAGAGAAAGACATAGATACAGAGAGAGATACAGAGAGAGAGGGAGAGAGAGTTACAGAAAGAGGGGGAGAGAGGGAGACATAGAGAGAGATACAGAGAGAGAGGGAGAGATACAGAGAGAGGGGGAGAGAGGGAGACATAGAGATACAGAGAGAGGGGGGAGATGGAGAGATACAGAGAGAGGGGGAGAGAGCGAGAGTCATAGAAAGATTCAGAGAGAGGGGGAGAGAGGGAGACATAGAAAGATACAGAGAGAGGGAGAGAGAGGGAGACATAGAGATACAGAGAGGGGGAGGGAGGGAGACAGAGAGAGATACAGAGAGAGAGGGAGAGATGGAGAGATACAAAGAGAGGGGGAGAGAGGGAGAGACATAGAGAGATACAGAGAGAGGGGGAGAGAGGGAGAGAGGGAGACATAGAGATACAGAGAGGGGGAGGGAGGGAGACAGAGAGAGATACAGAGAGAGAGGGAGAGATGGAGAGATACAGAGAGAGGGGGAGAGAGGGAGACATAGAAAGATACAGAGAGAGGGGGAGAGAGGGAGACAGAGAGATACAGAGAGGGAGGGAGACAGAGAGATACAGAGAGAGGGGGGAGAGAGGGAGAGACATAGAGAGATACAGAGAGATGGGGAGAGAGGAAGACATAGAGAGATACAGAGAGGGGGGGAGAGAGGGAGAGACATAGAGAGATACAGAGAGAGGGGGAGAGAGGGAGACATAGAAAGATACAGAGAGAGGGGGAGAGAGGGGAGACATAGAGAGATACAGAGAGAGAGGGAGACAGAGATACAGAGAGAGGGGGAGAGAGGGAGACATAGAGAGATACAGAGGGAGAGGGAGACAGAGAGATACAGAGAGAGGGGGAGAGAGGGAGAGACATAGAGAGATACAGAGAGAGGGGGAGAGAGGAAGACATAGAAAGATACAGAGAGGGGGGGAGAGAGGGAGAGACATAGAGAGATACAGAGAGAGAGGGAAAGAGGAAGACATAGAGAGATACAGAGAGAGAGGGAAAGAGGAAGACAGAGAGATACAGAGAGAGGGGGAGAGAGGGAGAGACATAGAGAGATACAGAGAGAGGGGGAGAGAGGGAGAGACATAGAGAGATACAGAGAGAGGGGGGAGAGAGGGAGAGGACATAGAGAGATACAGAGAGAGGGGGAGAGAGGGAGAGACATAGAGAGATACAGAGAGAGAGGGAAAGAGGAAGACATAGAGAGATACAGAGAGAGGGGGGAGAGAGGGAGAGACATAGAGAGATACAGAGAGAGAGGGAAAGAGGAAGACAGAGAGAGATACAGAGAGAGGGGGAGAGAGGGAGAGACATAGAGAGATACAGAGAGAGAGGGAGACAGAGATACAGAGAGAGGGGGAGAGAGGGAGACATAGAGAGATACAGAGGGAGAGGGAGACAGAGAGATACAGAGAGAGGGGGAGAGAGGGAGAGACATAGAGAGATACAGAGAGAGGGGGAGAGAGGAAGACATAGAAAGATACAGAGAGAGGGGGAGAGAGGGAGAGACATAGAGAGATACAGAGAGAGAGGGAAAGAGGAAGACATAGAGAGATACAGAGAGAGAGGGAAAGAGGAAGACAGAGAGATACAGAGAGAGGGGGGAGAGAGGGAGAGACATAGAGAGATACAGAGAGAGGGGGAGAGAGGGAGAGACATAGAGAGATACAGAGAGAGGGGGAGAGAGGGAGAGACATAGAGAGATACAGAGAGAGGGGGAGAGAGGGAGAGACATAGAGAGATACAGAGAGAGAGGGAAAGAGGAAGACATAGAGAGATACAGAGAGAGGGGGAGAGAGGGAGAGACATAGAGAGATACAGAGAGAGAGGGAAAGAGGAAGACAGAGAGAGATACAGAGAGAGGGGGGGAGAGGGAGAGACATAGAGAGATACAGAGAGATACAGAGAGAGAGGGAAAGAGGAAGACAGAGAGAGATACAGAGAGAGGGGGAGAGGGGGAGAGACATAGAGAGATACAGAGAGAGGGGGAGAGAGGGAGAGACATAGAGAGATACAGAGAGAGGGGGAGAGAGGGAGAGACATAGAGAGATACAGAGAGAGGGGGAGAGAGGGAGAGACATAGAGAGATACAGAGAGAGAGGGAAAGAGGAAGACATAGAGAGATACAGAGAGAGGGGGAGAGAGGGAGAGACATAGAGAGATACAGAGAGAGAGGGAAAGAGGAAGACAGAGAGAGATACAGAGAGAGGGGGAGAGAGGGAGAGACATAGAGAGATACAGAGAGAGGGGGAGAGAGGGAGAGACATAGAGAGATACAGAGAGAGGGGGAGAGAGGGAGAGACATAGAGAGATACAGAGAGAGAGGGAAAGAGGAAGACATAGAGAGATACAGAGAGAGGGGGAGAGAGGGAGAGACATAGAGAGATACAGAGAGAGAGGGAAAGAGGAAGACAGAGAGAGATACAGAGAGAGGGGGAGAGAGGGAGAGACATAGAGAGATACAGAGAGAGGGGGAGAGAGGGAGAGACATAGAGAGATACAGAGAGAGGGGGAGAGAGGGAGAGACATAGAGAGATACAGAGAGAGGGGGAGAGAGGGAGAGACATAGAGAGATACAGAGAGAGGGGGAGAGAGGGAGAGACATAGAGAGATACAGAGAGAGAGGGAAAGAGGAAGACATAGAGAGATACAGAGAGAGGGGGAGAGAGGGAGAGACATAGAGAGATACAGAGAGAGAGGGAAAGAGGAAGACAGAGAGAGATACAGAGAGAGGGGGAGAGAGGGAGAGACATAGAGAGATACAGAGAGATACAGAGAGAGAGGGAAAGAGGAAGACAGAGAGAGATACAGAGAGAGGGGGAGAGAGGGAGAGACATAGAGAGATACAGAGAGAGGGGGAGAGAGGGAGAGACATAGAGAGATACAGAGAGAGAGGGAAAGAGGAAGACATAGAGAGATACAGAGAGAGGGGGAGAGAGGGAGAGACATAGAGAGATACAGAGAGAGAGGGAAAGAGGAAGACAGAGAGAGATACAGAGAGAGGGGGGGAGAGGGAGAGACATAGAGAGATACAGAGAGATACAGAGAGAGAGGGAAAGAGGAAGACAGAGAGAGATACAGAGAGAGGGGGAGAGGGGGAGAGACATAGAGAGATACAGAGAGAGGGGGAGAGAGGGAGAGGCATAGAGAGATACAGAGAGAGGGGGAGAGAGGGAGAGACATAGAGAGATACAGAGAGAGGGGGAGAGAGGGAGAGACATAGAGAGATACAGAGAGAGAGGGAAAGAGGAAGACATAGAGAGATACAGAGAGAGGGGGAGAGAGGGAGAGACATAGAGAGATACAGAGAGAGAGGGAAAGAGGAAGACAGAGAGAGATACAGAGAGAGGGGGAGAGAGGGAGAGACATAGAGAGATACAGAGAGAGGGGGAGAGAGGGAGAGACATAGAGAGATACAGAGAGAGGGGGAGAGAGGGAGAGACATAGAGAGATACAGAGAGAGAGGGAAAGAGGAAGACATAGAGAGATACAGAGAGAGGGGGAGAGAGGGAGAGACATAGAGAGATACAGAGAGAGAGGGAAAGAGGAAGACAGAGAGAGATACAGAGAGAGGGGGAGAGAGGGAGAGACATAGAGAGATACAGAGAGAGGGGGAGAGAGGGAGAGACATAGAGAGATACAGAGAGAGGGGGAGAGAGGGAGAGACATAGAGAGATACAGAGAGAGGGGGAGAGAGGGAGAGACATAGAGAGATACAGAGAGAGGGGGAGAGAGGGAGAGACATAGAGAGATACAGAGAGAGAGGGAAAGAGGAAGACATAGAGAGATACAGAGAGAGGGGGAGAGAGGGAGAGACATAGAGAGATACAGAGAGAGAGGGAAAGAGGAAGACAGAGAGAGATACAGAGAGAGGGGGAGAGAGGGAGAGACATAGAGAGATACAGAGAGATACAGAGAGAGAGGGAAAGAGGAAGACAGAGAGAGATACAGAGAGAGGGGGAGAGAGGGAGAGACATAGAGAGATACAGAGAGAGGGGGAGAGAGGGAGAGACATAGAGAGATACAGAGAGAGAGGGAAAGAGGAAGACATAGAGAGATACAGAGAGAGGGGGAGAGAGGGAGAGACATAGAGAGATACAGAGAGAGAGGGAAAGAGGAAGACAGAGAGAGATACAGAGAGAGGGGGAGAGAGGGAGAGACATAGAGAGATACAGAGAGATACAGAGAGAGAGGGAAAGAGGAAGACAGAGAGAGATACAGAGAGAGGGGGAGAGAGGGAGAGACATAGAGAGATACAGAGAGAGGGGGAGAGAGGGAGAGACATAGAGAGATACAGAGAGAGGGGGAGAGAGGAAGACATAGAGAGATACAGAGAGAGGGGGAGAGAGGGAGAGACATAGAGAGATACAGAGAGAGAGGGAAAGAGGAAGACATAGAGAGATACAGAGAGATACAGAGAGAGAGGGAAAGAGGAAGACAGAGAGAGATACAGAGAGAGGGGGAGAGGGGGAGAGACATAGAGAGATACAGAGAGAGGGGGAGAGAGGGAGAGACATAGAGAGATACAGAGAGAGGGGGAGAGAGGGAGAGACATAGAGAGATACAGAGAGAGAGGGAAAGAGGAAGACATAGAGAGATACAGAGAGAGGGGGAGAGAGGGAGAGACATAGAGAGATACAGAGAGAGAGGGAAAGAGGAAGACAGAGAGAGATACAGAGAGAGGGGGAGAGAGGGAGAGACATAGAGAGATACAGAGAGATACAGAGAGAGAGGGAAAGAGGAAGACAGAGAGAGATACAGAGAGAGGGGGAGAGAGGGAGAGACATAGAGAGATACAGAGAGAGGGGGAGAGAGGGAGAGACATAGAGAGATACAGAGAGAGGGGGAGAGAGGGAGAGACATAGAGAGATACAGAGAGAGGGGGAGAGAGGGAGAGACATAGAGAGATACAGAGAGAGAGGAAGACATAGAGAGATACAGAGAGAGAAGGAGAGGGAGGGGAGGGAGGGAAGGAGGGGAGAGAGAAATATGTCAAAAGGATTTTGTGGTTTCCTGGTGTTTTTTAACAACTGGTTCTCTGCCCTAATGACCGGCTGGGTAGGCATGGCTAGGGGGTCATGTGACTGGTAGAAGTGAGCGACATCGAGTTGGCCACGCCCACCCAGGATTTTGTGGCTCCCGGTGTTTTTTTTTTTCCTGTGGGAACCGGGTCCCAATGGCTCTTTGAGTATTCAGGTTAAGATCCCTGAACTAGACATACGCAATTCCTGCAACCGTTCTTCATATGATTTTAGCCTCCTCATCATCTTTGTTGCTCTTCTCTGCACTCTTTCTAGAATACAAAGAAGACCATAAATGGAATCCAGTCATTATGGTCATAACTCATAATTCACGATGGTCATTTTACAGCCTTTTCCTTGTGGCGGTTATGAAGTAAACAGCTACAGACACAGTTTTGCCGAAAATCGGACATTAATGTCATTTTTTGGCAAAACACCGTCCCATGACTTACAAACGACCATAAATCCTGAGTAATATTTCAGTTTGTCATTCAATCTCAAAAGAAGACGTAGAACATAGGATAACAGAGTGGGAAGGGGCCTCTGAGGTCTTCTAGTCCAACCCTCTGCTCAAGCATGAAACCCTATACTACCCCAGGCAAATGGCTGTCCAGTCTCTTCTTAAAAACCTCCAGTTTTCAGCAAGGAATCCCACTGTCAATTTTGGGAATTAAAGTGAGACATTTTCAGCAAGGCCAGGAGTTGATCCCATTAAAACGAAGTCCCAGAGATCCATCCTTCAGGATGCAGATCTTGGGATCTACTTGGAGATTCCCACCCTCCATAGTCCAGCTTCTCTGCTCCCATATTCAGTGAAAAAAAAATTTTTTTTTTGAAAGAGAGAAAGAAGCAAATCCGTGATGGGAGCCAGTCCTGATTTGTCCCGGGAGAGATTTTAAGAGCCTTTCCAGCTCCCAAATTTAGGCTAGGCAAAAAAAAAATGTGTGTTTGATAGATCTGAGCTTGCTCCTTGCCACATGGCACAGTTTCAAATTTTCTTTTGAGATCAGAAACAAAACCTGTTAGGCTCGGCTAACTCGAAACGGCTGGTAGGAAGACTGAAGTTACCTTGGCAGCCAATGCTGTATTTTCCCCTGTTTTTGAAGACAAATCAGATCTCCTGTTTGTAGCTTTTGAAATCTTTGTTGATGTTGTTGTTAGTCGCGAAGTCGTGTCCGACTCATTGTGACCCCATGGACAATGTTCCTCCAGGCCTTCCTGTCCTCTATCATCCTCTGGAGTCCATTGAAACCCTATTTTCCAAAGCACCCGAAGGCCAGACAAGGAATAATAGATGGAAACTAATCAAGGAGAGATTCAACCTGGAAATAAGGAGGAATTTCCTGACAGTTTGAGAACCATCAACCCATGGAACAGAAGTTGCCTTCGGAAGTTGTGGGAGCTTCATCACTGGAGGCTTTCAAGAAGAGGTTGGACTGCCCTCTGTCAGAAATGGTGTCAGATGTCCTGCTTGGGCAGGAGGTTGGACTAGATTTTATTTATTTATTTATTTATTTATTTATTTATTTATTTATTTATTTATTTATTTATTTATTTATTTATTGGTTCGATTTATATTCCGCCCTTCTCTGGAGACTTACAATGCGTTAAGCAATAGCCATCATTCTTTTGTATATACCTGCTTAGTAGGGCTTTTGGGCCCCCCTAAGCGGTGTTCTTTTTTTTATACAAAGTCAGCTTATTGCCCCCACAAACTGGGTCCTCATTTTACCTACCTCGAAAAGATGGAAGGCTGAGTCAAACCTTGAGCCTGGTGAGATTTGAACTTGCAGTAATTGCAGGCAGCTGGTGCTATTTAACAGCACTTTAGTCTGCTGTGCCACCAAGGCTCTTGGTGACCTACAAGGTCCCTTCCAACTCTGTAAACCTATTTGAGCTTTCGGGAAACCGTTCCACGTCTCTCGCTTCAGATCTCTTGTTGTGGTATCTGAATTTCATTCTGGGGGAGAGGAAGAATTTTTTTAAAAAAACAACAACAACCTACTTGGTCCTTTGTGGGTTATATGTCACATTAGCCCGAGTGGCAAGGCTGCGATTAGAGGCAGCTCATCAGTTCAATAATTTCCCCCACCCCACCCCAAAAAAAAATAAAAAAAAGAGAGAGAAGGAATTTGTGTAGATCCAGTGCCACATTTTGCACTGTGAACGTATAATCCAGTTCCCCAGGATGCAGAAAACGAGTTCCCTTGGTGCAGAAGTGGAACGTATCATCATAAATTAGGTAAATCGAAGTCCTTCATCCATAGAAAGCTTCCGTGTTCTCCATCACTCCTCCTTGGAGGAGCCAACAGGGTAATCTTTAATGCGGGACACACAAAAGAAAGCACTCTTTTACGTTGAGTGCGTAGTTAAGTGATTTGCCAGCCGGAGAGGTCGCAATGGCCATCAACCTGAACAGCCCTGAGAGGGTTGGAAGATATTATTTCCAGAAGTGGTCTTCAGCCGGTTCGTACAGGTTCGGGCAAAGTGGTTGCGGAGATCGTGGAGATCCCAGGGCCCACCCGCTCTATGCTGTCCTATTTAGGCATGGTTTTTAGGCTGTGTTCATGCGGAGAAGATGCGTGTGTGAGAAAAGGCACATGCATGAAAGGCCGGGCAAATGCATGCAGCGAACCGGTCGCAACAAAATGTGAAACCCGCTGCTGATTATTTCCTTCTTGGAGACGTTTGTTGGTGGACCCTGGATGGTATTACGCTGTAAGCTGCCCGGATTCGTTTGAAATGAGATGGGTGGCAAATAAATTTAAGAAATAAATAAAACTTGTGCTCTGGAGTTCCGGGGAAGAAAGAGTGGGCTGGATCTCTCCTTGGTCAGTTTCAGTTCTACTCAACTCTAGATTCTAGATTCTATTCTATTATCTTCTATTCTATTCTGTGATTAACAGAGAGAATGGAATGGAATGGAATGGAATGGAAGGGAAGGGAAGGGAAGGGAAGGGAAGGGAAGGGAAGGGAAGGGAAGAGAAGAGAAGAGAAGAGAAGAGAAGAGAAGAGAAGAGAAGAGAAGAGAAGAGAAGAGAAGAGAATAGTTGGAAGGGACCTTGGAGGTCATCTAGTCCAACCCCCCACCCAAGCAAGAGAGCTACACCATTTCTGACCGATGGCAGCCCAGTCCCTTCTTGAAAGCCTCCAGTGATGAAGCTCCCACAACTTCCAAAGGCAACTTCTGTTCCATCGGTTGATTGTTCTCACTGTCAGAAAATGTCTCCTTATTTCCAGGTTGAATCTCTTCTTGATCAGTTTCCATCCACAATTCCTTGTCTGGCCTTCAGGTGCCTTGGAAAATAACCTGACCCCCTTCCTCCTCTCTGGGGCAGCCCCTCAAATATTGGAAGATGCTATTAATTCTCCCCTGGTCCTTCTCTTCATTAGACTAGAATAAACTTCTTGAAAGCTTCCAGGGATGAAGCTCCTACAACTTCTGAAGGCAACTTTTGTTCCATGGGTTGATGGTTCTCACTGTCAAAAAAATTCTCCTTATTCTCCGTCCTTACATTTATTCTATCTCAAATCAGCTGAGGACCAATTTTATGAAAAGCTGGAGACGGAGGACTGGAGAAAGAGATGGAGGACTGGAAAGCATCTGTTTGCTTCCAGATGAAAACGGAGCCGGGAGGAGCGTGGGGAGAATTCTTGCAAGCTTTCCCGGTCAGGGGAATCAGTCCGACTTTGATGGGATTAACCAATTTCATTGAGTAATTGCTTGCTGCAAGGAGCAGGGAAATCGGACTTTGTGGGCGATGACAGAATAGGAGAGCTTGCGGCCATGCCTAATGGAAGCCAAGACGTTGCAGTTGGAGCTTAATCTGGGCACAATTGGAGTGTTTCAGACGAACGAGGACTCAGCAGTCCGTCCAACTGCAGTTTCTTTAGCACCGAAAAGTTCTCAGTCGTAGCATATTTGCACCGGAGCAAATTTCACAAAAATAAGATACTAAACAAATCCGGTATTTTCCCGTGGGCTTTTATCTTTTGCTGCGGACCAAATATTTTTTTAAATTATTTTTTGGCTTTTTAAAAACCTTTGGCTACGCTAAACCTGCATTCAGTTTTTTCCAACTTATCTTTCAACCGAGCCCATTTCTATCTGAGATTTATCTACCATCTCAGAGTTTCTCTGTGTTCTCTTTGCTGCCTTATTTTTATTTTTTTGCATTCCCCTTCTTCTTTGTTGCTAGTTAAACCCTCCTATCGCCTTCCACTGTTTCTTGTCTTTCATTGCTTCTGTTTCCCGTCGCTATCTCTCGGCTTCTTTATCAGCCAATATCCGTTCGATTGATTTTTCTCTCCTTTAATTTTTTTAAAAAAATCCTTAAAACTCATTTATTCCACCCGGGTTTTGTTTAATTGTTCCGGGCAACCTTTTTCTCCTCCTCCTCCTCCTCCTTTTATTTTTATTTTTAATTCTGCTTCCTGCAACGGGGTTTAAGTTTAACTCTGAGCTGAAGGGAAAATGCAGAGACATTTTTATGTCACTTGCACAACGTCTCATTTCAGAGTGGACTTGTTATATGACAGGTCGATTGACCATCATTCGTTTAGTGACCATTCAGAGTAGCACTGCAGAAAAGTGACTCATGACCATTTTTCACACTTACAACCGTCGCAGCATCCCCATGGTCACGTGATCCAAATTCAAACGCTTGGCAACTGGCATGTATTTATGTCGGTTCCACTGTCCCAAATCACATGGTTCCATTTTGCAACCTTCTGACAAGCAAAGCCAGATTCACTTAACAACCGTGTTACGAACTGAATAACTGCGGTAATGTCAACTCACAAAGCATCCCTGGCCTGCTCTCGAGTTGCCATAGGCAAGGAGGACGGGAAAACGGCAAAGCAGCACGGCAGCCAAAAACAAAAGCACATTCCAGACATATCTCACTCAAGCCTGTCTCCCAGGGTTACCCACAGCGGCCAGAGGGGAGTGATCTCTACAACCCACAAAATTGGTGAATGTGACTGATGACACACCCTGGGTGGGGAGGGATGAAACAGGGTCATGTCTGGGCCATAAATTACGTGGGGTCAGAGTTCGCTTCACTTGGGATTGCTTTCCAGGTTGCTTTCAGTTGCTGGCTGGCTCCAAACCGCCTCACCCCTTCCATGTGCCCCATTTTGGCTCCCCAAAGGCCCAAACGGGGCACTGCACTGCGGTCCCCCTCACATCCCGTTTTTACTCCCAGGAGGCTGCAGGAAGGCCCTCTAGGCCCAAAACAAGGCGCCAGGTGTGTGGTGCATCTCTCCATGGCCCGTTTTTGCTCCCGGGGGGGTGCAGGAGGCCGAGTGCTGCCTGTCGCACCCCCTGGCCACGCCCACCATGGCCCCCGCCCACCCAGCCGCTCATTAGGGCAGAGAACCGATTGTTAAATTATTTGAACCCCACCGACTGTAACCCCTCTTTAACCCTCTCTTCCAACATCACAGTGCACAGAGGACATCTAGTTCTCCATAGGTTGAGGAGAACTGTGAAGTTCTCCTTCTTGACGGCCTTCTCAACCTCCACATCCTCCTCTTTTGGGGGTGTGGGGGCATGAGGCCAAGGGGAAGCAGTTGCCCAGAAGAATTGAGAATGGCTTCTTTGCCGGCAGAGAAGCCTCTTCGGTGCTACCGGCAGTCCTCAGAGTGGAAAAAAAATGGGGGGATTTGATGAGAGCGCCCCTTGAATGCCCCCTGAACAACAACAGTCATTCCCCCCCAACTGGGTTACGAGCTTTGCACCTTTCTCATACAACCCGTGCAAAAGACGGGCGGCTTGTGTTAGAACAACACACAACGTTGCTTTCCGCTTGCGTTCCCCTTGGCCTCCTGCCCCCACCCCCACCCCCAGATACTTATGTCACAATCACAATATCTGAGCCTCAATTCAACACAAAGCGTTAATCATAACAAATATATTGGCGAAAAAGAAACTTCCCATTCCCGCTCCGTAGAATCGAATGAATGCATCTCAGCTCAGTTCAGAATTGGGGGGGGGGCTTCAAAAATTTTAGCAAGGGGTTCTCTGCCCAGTTGCTGGGTGGGCGTGGCCCTGGTGGGCGTGCCCTAGTCGGCCTCCTGCACCATGGCGGGGGGAGAGGCATTTTTGCCCTCCCCGGGCTCCAGAGGCTTTTCTCGAGCCTCCGGGAAGACGAAAATGGCCTCCCCAGGCTCCGAAGGCCATCTGGAGGCCAGAAATAGCCCTGTTTCCGGCCTTCCTGAACTTCCGGTAGGCCTATTTTTTGCCCTCCCCGCGCGCCCTGCACTTACCTGCATCCAAAAGGGGCCATGTGGGGCAGAGGTGGATTCTGCTTACCTTTACTACCGGTTTGCAAACAGCGCCGCTCGCACACATGCTCCGAAGCTTCCAGATGACATTGGGGTCGGTGGGCGGAGCCTCCCGCCGGTTTTACTACCGGTTCTATAGAACCGATCCGAACCGGGGGCAACCCACCACTGGCGTGGGGACTCCTGAGAGGGGCAGGGTGGGGTGGGCGGGGCCAGACAGAAGTGGGATTTGGGGGTTCTCCAAACTGCACAGAATCTTAGCTAGAGATTCTCCCGAACCCCTGCAAACCCCCAGCAGCCCACCCCTGATTCCACCCCCACCCCAATTTGGGAGTTGTCAGGAACTTCTAGCATTGAAACTTGGGTCTCTTGCATTGCCTCCAAGGGAGGGGGCATGTTGAGTTTTGATTACTCAGCCTCCCATAATTTCAAAGGAAACGTTTGGAATGGCTAGAGTTATTTGATTGGAGAAGAGGCTGCCTTGAATGGGTAGGGGTTGTCCTACATTGAATAATTTACTAGGGGACGGACATCCATCTGTCAGGTCTGTTTCGCTTGGATTCAGTATAACAGGTTTTGAATGCCTGTGACAGTTTAATCTAGATTGGTGTTTCTCAACCTTGGTGATTAAGAGGGGTGGGCTTCAACTCCCAGAATGCCTCAGCCAGCATGCTTTAAGATGGGTGGACTCCAACTCCCAGAATGCCCCAGTTGGATGTTTTAAGATGGGTGGACTTCAATTCCCAGAATCCCCCAGCCAGCAGGCTTTAAGATGGATGGACTTCAACTCCCAGAATCCCCCAGCCAGCAGGCTTTAAGATGGATGGACTTCAACTCCCAGAATCCCCCAGCCAGCAGGCTTTAAGATGGATGGACTTCAACTCCCAGAATCCCCCAGCCAGCATGCTTTGAGGGGTGGGCTTCCACTCCCAGAATCCCCCAGCCAGCATGCTTTAAGTTGGATGGACTTCAACTCCCAGAATCCCCCAGCCAGCATGCTTTAAGTTGGATGGACTTCAACTCCCAGAATCCCCCAGCCAGCAGGCTTTAAGTTGGATGGACTTCCACTCCCAGAATCCCCCAGCCAGCAGGCTTTAAGTTGGATGGACTTCAACTCCCAGAATCCCCCAGCCAGCAGGCTTTAAGATGGGTAGACTTCAACTCCCAGAATCCCCCAGCCAGCATGCTTTAAGAAGGGTGTAAGGTTTTTTTCTTCCCCACTGACATCCTCTCCATATTTTCCCCCTAAGCAACAGTACAGAGTTCATTTAGTGACCATTCTAAGTTACAACAGTACTTCAAAAAAATATTTTATGACCATTTTTCACACTTAACGACTGCTGCAGCATCCCTTTTAAATAAAGGAGACTTGTGGAACTAACCCCCCCCCTTCCTCCCTCCCTCCAGGCTACAGAGCCCCCTTTCTTTCCACGCCTAGAGGCCTCCTACCTACCCAAGGCCAGATGTTTCCAGCTGGGCTCCTCCTGGACTGGTGGGGGGACCAGAGTGGGGGGGAGCAAGAGATCAGGCTTGCTTGGCGGGAATCTATAGTTCACTTGGGCTTTGGGGTTGATCTGGAGGGGAAGGCGAGAGAGCGCCTGGCATGAAGCGAGGGTGGGGGGAAAGAGAGTTTCTTTGATCTTCTGCTCCAGGAGGAGACTCCAGAGGTAACGCTTCAAAGCCAGCGACTCACCTCTGCTTGCAGGAGTTTTCCTTTTATCTAAAAGATGGCAGGAAGAAGAAGTGGAGAGAGGGACTCAAAGAAGAAAAAATAAAGGACCGTGTCGATTTTGGCTTTGGCAGAGCCCGGGCCTGGCTCGGAGTTGGGAGTTGGGGGTCTTTTCTCTTTTTCGGAAGGCAAGGCCGAGAATCCAGGGGTGCAAACCAGTAGTGAAATCAATTTTTTTTTTTACAAATTTCTGTGGGCGTGGCTTGGTGGGCATGGCAGGGGAAGGATACTGCAAAATCCACATTCCCTCCCCACTCCTGGGGGAAGGATACCACAAAATCCCCATTCCCTCCCCATTCCAGGGGAAGGATACTGCAAAATCTCCATTCCCTCTCCACTCCAGGGGAAGGATACTGCAAAATCTCCATTCCCTCTCCACTCCAGGGGAAGAATATTGCAAAATCCCCATTCCCTCCCCACTCCTGGGGGAAGGATACTGCAAAATCCCCATTCCCTCCCCACTCCTGGGGGAAAGATACTGCAATATCCCCATTCCCACCCCACTCCTGGGGAAGGATATTGCAAAATTCCCATTCCCTTCCCACTCCTGGGGGAAGGATATTGCAAAATCCCCATTCCCTCCCCACTCCTGGGGGAAGGATACTGCAATATCCCCATTCCCACCCAACTCCTGGGGATGGATACTGCAAAATCCCCATTCCCTCCCCACTCCTGGGGAACAATATTGCAAAATCTCCATTCCCACCCCACCCTGGGGCCAGCCAGAGGTGGTATTTGCCGGTTCTCCAAACTGCTCAAAATTTCCACAATCGGTTCTCCAGAACCTGTCAGAACCTACTGGATTTCACCCCTGGTGCATCGATGCCCCATTCGAATCAACACTTGGAGAGCTCCAAGGGGCAGTCAAAAAAAGGATCAGAAAAAGGAATCATCTTGACTGTGAAGCTGAAGGGGGTGGGAGAGGGAGGGTACTCAGTGGGTCAGGATCTTTGATGATCTTCTAGACCAGCGTTTCTCAACTTTGTTAGCAACGTTAAGAAGATGGGTGGGACTTCAACTCCCAGAATTCCCCAGGTAGCATTGATGGCTTGGGAATTCTAGGAGTAGAAGTCCTGATCTATTAAAGCATGCTGGCTGGGGAATTCTGGGAGTTGAAGTCCACCCCTCTTAAAGC
This sequence comes from Arizona elegans, assembly GCA_022577455.1. Lineage (NCBI taxonomy): Eukaryota > Metazoa > Chordata > Lepidosauria > Squamata > Colubridae > Arizona > Arizona elegans. The sequence goes on from JAKOOJ010000104.1 coordinate 61,302, forward strand.
AGGCGGCTGGGGAATTCTGGGAGTTGAAGTCCACCCATCTTAAAGCATCCAACTGGGGGATTCTGGGAGTTGAAGTTCTCCCGCCTTAAAACATGCTGGCTGGGGAATTCTGGGAGTTGAAGTCCATCCATCTTAAAACATCCAACTGGGGAATTCTGGCAATGGAAGAGCAATTTGGACCTGTTGGTCTTTGTCCTTCCTCTGGAAGAAGCCGGCAGCCAGGGGCAAAGGTGTGTGAAGGACATATTTTCCTCCCTTCCATGACGAACGGGTGTCCACCGTTGTTTCAGAGGATCATGGGGGCGACCTCCTTCTCCCTCCCTCCCTCCCTTCTCATCTCTCTCTCCCTTGCTTCTCTCCGGAGAGGGACCGCCTGGCTTATGCATCTTCAGCTGCTTGGCAGCTCATCACCCGTAATTCTCAGCATCCCCCAATTAAGTGGCCAGGCCAGGCCTTTAAAAGCAAAGAAAGATGGAAAAAAATATTGATCAAACCTGACTGGGGCGAGGCCAAACTCTCGCTGCAAATCTGCCCTGCAGTATTTGCTCTCAGCTCCCGAGGGATGGGCATCCTGGCGTTTTCGTGGCTTTGGGAGACTGGCCAGGCCCCAGAACTATTCGAAGGGTGGTGGGAAAAGACATCGGCTTCCTATTTGGCGTAGGAGGTGGGGCAGTGATTTCCCCACCCAGAAAATCAGCACTAGGTAACAGGTAACAGAGTCAGAAGGGACCTTGGAGGTCATCTAGTCCAACCCCCTTGTCACGCAAGGAGACCTGCACTAGGGATTCGAACCATTGAACTGCCGACCTTTCTGATCGACAAGCTCAGTGTCTTAGCCACTTGAGCCACCTAGTCAAGTGAGCCTTAAATCCAGGCAGCCCTCAAGTGCAGGTGATCTTCGATGTCCAACACTTCATTTAGTGACCGTTCCAAGTTACGACGGCACTGAAAAAAAAGTGTCTTAGGATCGTATTTCACACTTACGACCCTTGCAGCGTTCCCCCCGCCCCCCCCCCCCCATGGTCATGTAATCAAAATTCGGATGCTTGGCCACTGACTCATATTTATGACAGTCTCGTCGTCCCATGAAACACCTTTTGTGACCTTCTGGACAAGCAAAGTCAACAGGGGAAGCCAGGTTCACACTTAACAACCACCGTGTTCCTAACTTAACAACTGCACGGTTCACTTAATGAGTGTGGCAAGGAAGGTCGTAAAATGGGACATAAACTCGCTTAACAAATGTCTCGCTTAGCTCCAACACTTTTCAGTCAACTGTGGTCATAAGCCAAAGGCTACTTGTATAGGGACAATATATAATATAATATGATAAATATAATATAATATAATATAATGTAATGTAATGTAATGTAACGTAACGTAACGTAACGTAACGTAACGTAACATAACATAACATAACATAACACAACACAACACAACACAACAACATGAGATAACGTAACATGAGATAACATAATATATATCATATCATATATGATATGATATGATATATATGATATACGATATATGATATATACATATAATATATATACATATAATATTGTTTAGGGACGCGGTGGCTCAGTGGCTAAGACGCTGAGCTTCTCAATCGAGCTTCTCGGTGGCTCAGTGGCTAAGACGCTGAGCTTGTCAATCGAAAGGGTCGACAGTTCAGCGGTTCGAATCCCAGCACTGCGGAACGGGGTGAGCTCCCGTGACTTGTCCCAGCTTCTGCCAACCTAGCAGTTCGAAAGCAGGTAAAAAAAATGCAAGTAGAAAAATAGGGACCCCCTTTGGTGGGAAGGGAACAGCATTCCGTGTGCCTTTGGCACTGAGTCATGCCGGCCACATGACCACGGAGACGTCTTCGGACAGCGCTGGCTCTTCGGCTTTGAAACGAAGATGAGCACCGCCCCCTAGAGTCGGGAACGACTAACACGTATGTGCGAGGGGAACCTTTATCTTTTACCTCTACTTGGAGAGCCTTGAGGTAGTGGAGGTATCAAACCTTTTGCTGTATCATGTTGGGCGCATCAGCCCCATCGTCTTAATCTATACTAAAATCACATATTTGTTTGGGCTTAGCACTTTCGCATTTTTAAAAAAACAGCTGGAATGCAGCTCCTACGGTACCCAAGCAAGAATTTGTTTTACACCGGTATGATTTATTCAATAAATGTATATAGCTACCCATATATGAGCAGCGGAATTCTGGATGGTGAACCAAGATAGAAGCATAAATACATAATCCAGAGGTCTTGAATAATTAAAACAGCCAAGTGGAGGCCCCTGTAATAAAAATTAAAAAAAAAAAAATACACTCCCGTGCTCACATGTCACATGAAATTATCACAACCCCATTAGCATCCCAACCTTAGTGCCTGAGGTGGGGGGAAAAGCCAGGTCTTCTTGATGGCCTTCTGGAACCCAAAGAGCTCTTTGTGTGTCTGTGTGTGTGTGTGTGTGTGTTTTCCATAAGGCAGGTGAGTTAGATGCCACAGCAGAGAAAGCATCTTGCTAACAGGGGTGGGCTTCAAACATTTTAGCAAGCGGTTCTCTGCCTGGTTGATGGATGGGCATGGCCATGGTGGGCGTGGCCTAGTCGGCCTCCTACACCATGGTCAGAAGGGGCATTTTTGCCCTCCCCAGGCTCCTGAGGCTTTTCTTGAGCCTCCGGGAGGATGAAAATGGCCTCCCCAGGCTCCGGAGGACCTCTGGTCATTTCCGGCCTTCCCGAACTTCCGGTAGGCCCATTTCCCACCCTCCCTGAGCCTCCTACACTTACCTGCATCCAAAACGGGCCGCATGGGGACTCCTGGGAGGGGCGGGGCAGGGTGGGCAGGGCCAGCCAGGAGTGGGATTTGGGGGTTCTCCACACAGAATCTTAGCTAGAGATTCTACCGAACCCCTGCGAACCCCCAGCAGCCCACCCCTGCTTGCTAAGACCCTCACCCATCCGCCCAATATGACACAGCTTCATCAGAGCAGCCCAGCCTGCCAGTTCCACCAACAGAAACTTTCCGGGATTAATTCAACTATCGCTTTTGAAAGAAAAAAAAAAAATCCCAAACTTTCTCTAATTATCGGGCCTTACGGTGTTCATAGATTTCCAGCGTAATTGCATTTTGCAATTGCTTTCTTGGCAATCTTTTATCCGAGTCTATTGAGAGGGTCTTTAAAAGGGGGAGGCGGGTATAGAAAATAAAACATAGAATAGCAGGGGTGGAAGGAACCTTGTAGGTCTTTTAGTCCAACCTCCTGCTCAAGCAGGAGACCTTATACTGTTCCAGACAGGTCCAGTCTCTTCTTAAAAGCATCCAGTGTTGGAGCATCCACAACTTCTGGTGGCAAGGCGTTCCACTGGTTAATTGTTCTCGCTATCAGGAACTTTCTCCTTAGTTGCTTCTCTCCTTGATTAGTCTCCATCCACTGCTTCTTGTCCTGCCCTCAGGTGCTTTGGAGAATAGGTTGACCCCCTCTTCTTGTGACAACCGCTCAAATATTGGAATACTGCCATTATGTCATCCCTGGTCCTTCTTTCCACTAGACATACCCAATTCCTGTAAGCGTTTAGCCTCCATCCCCCTAATCTAATCCTCTAATAACTAATAATAATAAGTAATCATATTTGTGGCTCTTTTCTGCACTCTTCCCAGAGTCTCGACATCATATTTCTGATCTCCTTGATTGCTCAACTCCGTCGCTCACCCCTCCTTTCTTTCATCTGTGGGAGCCCCTTCCTACTTTCTTAATCTTATCTCACCCTCCACCCCCCCGAATTGATCTAATCGCAGAGGGGGAAGGATTGCGGGCAAAGAGAATGGTCAAAATTGAGCGAATCGCTTAAACTTTGGAGATTGGTATATGCCTTTGGCAGTTTGTGGAGCCCAATACAGATGCCATTCGGCCAACTCAAACCCCCAACTCAAAGTTGGGTTCCAGCAGGGCCTGAGGGTGGAGGGTGTTATGTAAATAGGTTTGTTTGGCAGGAAGTTCAAATTAACTGACCTTCAGCTGATTGGCTGACCACCACAGCTGCAAGGTATATAAAGGGAGCTGGCTCCCCAGGTCAGTTGCTGGAGTCTCACCCTATAATAAAGAGCTGTTGTCACTCACTATTCTGGCTTGCTGCGTCCTCATTCACCCAACTTAACAGAGGGCATGGAACTAAACCTCTTCCTCTTGATCTTGGAGTCCTAGTGGACAACCATTTAAATAGGAGCCAGCCGTGTGCAGCAGCTGCCAAAAAAAACCAACACAGTTCTGGGCTGCATCAACAGAGGGATAGAATCAAGATCACGTGAAGGGTTAATACCATCTTATAATGCCTTGGTAGGGCCACACTTGGAATGGTGCATTCAGTTTTGGTCGCCACGGTGTAAAAAAGATGTGGAGACTCTAGAAAGAGTGCAGAGAAGAGCAACCAAGAGGATTAGGGGACTGGAGGATAAAACATATGAAGAACGGTTGCAGTAACTGGGTAGCAGAGATGGGTTTCAGCAGGTTCTGACCAGTTCTGGAGAACCAGTAGCGGAAATTTTGAGTAGTTCGGAGAACCGGTAGTCAAAATTCCCACTGGCCCTGCCCCCATCTATTCTCTGCCTCCCAAGTCCCAGCTGATTGGGAGGAAATGGGGATTTTGCAGTATCCTTCTCCTGGAGTAGGGTGGGAATGGAGATTTTATAGTATCCTTCCCCTGCCACACCCACCAAGCCATGCCACGTCCACCAAGTCACACCCACAGAACCAGTAGTATAACATTTTGAAACCCACCACTGCTGGGTATGTCTAATTTAATGAAAAGAAGGACTAGGGGAGACATAATAGCAGTCTTCCAATATCTCAGGGGCTGCCCCAAAGAAGAGGGAGTCAAGCTATTCTCCAAAGCCCCTGAGGGCAGGAGAAGAAGCAACAGGTGGAAATTAATCAAGGAGAGAAGCAACTTAGAACTAAGGAGGAATTTCCTGACCGTAAGAACAATTAATCAGTGGAACAACTTGCCACCAGAAGTTGTGAATGCTCCAACACTGGAAGTTTTTAAGAAGACGTTGGATAACCACTTGTCTGAAGGGGTGTAGGGTTTCCTGCCTAAGCAGGGGGTTGGACTAGAAGACCTCCAAGGTCCCTTCCAACTCTGTTATTCTATTCTATTCTTACCACTGCAGACATTCCCCCCCATCTCAGAGCCCAGAAAGGTGAGAGGGGGCCATTAAACATGATTTCCATCCACCTGCGGGGCCCTTTCCTATCTCTCTCTCAACCCCCGTTGGGTTTCCCTAACTAGGCTTCCTGCCAATTCTCCCTCCCTCTGCCCCCCTCCCCTTTTTAATCCAGCACAGTGGCATTAGTTTCCAAGCAACAATATTTGAGATACGGCAATGAACACATGATGATTATTTTATTATATGTTTCTCCCGCCGCGTCACCAAGAGATCCCCGATGTGAAATCTGCCAAGTTAAATGCTGTGAAAAGGCAAGATGTTGAGAGGGGTGGAGAGAGAGAGAGAGAGAGAGAGAAGAACAGAAGGCTTGGAATATATCTGTCTATCTATCTATATTCCCCTACCAACCAGGACGTTTGTTGGTTCCAATCCCACCAGGCGAAAGGAAGATGCTGTGGATGGGATTGAGCAAATATTTGGTGTAGAGGTTTGGCAGTTCTCCAAGCAGGGAGGAGGGGGAGGAGGAGAAGGAGAAGGAGAGAATTTTGATCAAGATCTTCTGAAATTTGGAAGGAGAGGCAGGAGGAGGAAGAAGGGGAGGAGAAGAAGAGGAGGAGGAGGAGGAGGAGGAGGAGGAGGAGGAGGAGGAGGGAATTTTGATCAAGATCTTTTGAAATTTGGGAGGAGAGGGAGGAGGAGGAAGAAGAGGAGGAGAAGAAGAAGAAGAGGAGGAGGAGGAGGAGAGAATTTTGATCAAGATCTTCTGAAATTTGGGAGGAGAGGGAGGAGGAGGAGGAAGGGGAGGAGGAGGAGAAGAAGAAGAGGAGGAGGAGAGAATTTTTATCAAGATCTTCTGAAATTTGGGAGGAGAGGGAGGAGGAGGAGGAGAAGAAGAAGAGGAGGAGGAGGAGGAGAAGGAGAAAGAAGGAGAAGGAGAAGGAGAAGGAGAAGAGAATTTTGATCAAAACATCAAGATCTTTTGAAATGTGATAGGTACTTTATCGTTGGGTGCTTCTTCCCTAACAACTCTGACATTCTTGCTTGGTTTGATTGCCTGCTTGGTACACAAAGTGTTTTATCTTTTCTCTGTAGTAGCCTTCTCCTCCTTCTCCTCTTCCTCCTCCTCCTCTTCCTCGCCATGGGACTGTCTCCTGACAATATGCCCATTGCCGGAATATCATCAAAAGGCAAAAAAACCCCAAGTCTATTCCATGTCATCTGATATTTTATTTACAGACATCGCTTGGTCGTGTTTAAAAGTTAAAAGTAAAGCTGTTGGGAAAGGCAGGTTTCACTCCTTTGATTTTCTTCTTGATGTTTCGGAAATGTAGAGGTAGGCAGGATGGGACACATAAGAAATCCCTCCGCCATCACCTTCCCTTGTTCATGTATTGTCACTGTAATTCAGCATCTTCTTTATTGGCATTTCGGAGACCCTCTCAAAGAAGCCCGTAAGAATTCATTGAAAATACAAATGGTGGATGTTAGCAACCTTGGGAGCTGTTTGGATGTTGGCCCCGCCCCTCAAAACAACAAAAGTAATCTGGAGTGGGAAACCCTCTCAAAGAATCATAGAATCTTAGGGCTGGGAGGGACCTCGGAGGTCTTATAGTCCTACCCCTGACCAGTGGTGGGATCCTTACGATTGAATAACTGGTTCGGTGATTACGTGCTTCCTAGCTAATAGTCGGAGCTACCAGTGTGAAGTTTCCGAAAGATGCCCTAATTAATTCATGAGCTATGAGCCGAACTTCAAAAGAAATATAGTCGTTTATTAGGAGCACCATCTCGGCAATATTCGGATGCAGTTAGAACTAACCCCATGTAGATTTACATTCCCCTATGACCCTGTCTCTCCCCTCCTCTCTGGCCATGTCATAAATCACATTCTCCAATTAACCACTTTGGCTGGCTGTGAAATCCAACACCCTCCTTCTGATTGCGGTCAGGAAGAATATATGGAATGCACTTCAGTTAGGGAAATCAATCAGCTCTATCAGTTCTCCCTCCCTCCTGCTCATGGCAACTTGAAAGCTTTGCAAGTTGACAACCGGTTTGCCAAAACCGGTTGAATCCCACCCCTGCCCATGCCCAAGTAGGACTCCTTATAACCACTGTAGACAAATGAATGTCCAGTCTTTTCTTGAAAATCTCCAGTGATGGAAGCCACCTTGGAGATCAAACAACCTGAACACTGTTGTGGGTTCCAAATGTTTTGGGATTGCTTGGGCCCTTCCCGTTGGCCATACTGCATGCACAAAGCCTGCATTCAACATTTTTTTTAAATTTGATTTATATGCCACCCTTCTCCGGAGACTCAGGACGGCTTACAATGCACTAAGCAATAGCCTTCATACTTTTATATATTTATACAAAGTCAGCTTATTGCCCCCACAATCTGGGTCCTCAATTTACCTACCTTAGAAAGGATGGAAGGCTGAGTCAACCTTGAGCCTGGCGAGATTCGAACCTGCAGTAATTGCAGGCAGCTGGTCTTAATAACAGGGTGCTTTAGACCACTGTACTACCAAGGCTCTTTAATATAATATAATCTATTAGTATTAATAGATTAATATTAATATTAATTAATATAATATTAATATAATAATAACAATAAAGTGCTCTGGGACTTTAGAATTCAGGCAGACAAGCAGCTGCCATGCAGCATCCCCAGAGTTAATCATTGTCGACAGGAAAGCAAAACATATCGGACACGGCACCGGTAGCTGGGGACATCCGAGGAGAAGAGAAAGAACTGGAGAAAATCTAGAAACATAAGTATCGTGTTTCCCCAAAAATAAGACTGGGCCTTATATTAATTTTTGCTTCCAAAGACGGATTAGGGTTTATTTTCTGCTTAGGGCTTATTTTTGGGGGAAATACAGTACTAAATGCATCCATCTGGCTGACAATCTTAACTGGGGCTTATTTTTGGGGTAGGGCTTATATTATGAGCATCCTGAAAAATCATGCTAGGGCTTATTTTCCAGTTGGGTCTTATTTTCGGGGAAACAGGGTAGAACATCTGTGGCAAAAGAAAGCAAAGATAGGACCAACAAGTGATAAACTCCTTGGTGCCATCCTGAAACATCTGGAGCATCTCTTGAACACCAATCGGCATTGACAAATCCACCCTTCGGTCAATTGCAAAAGGCAGCTCGACTTGGAAACGGTAAGAATATATTTCAACGTCATCAAACGACGTCTGTTGATCGCAAATCCTCGGTAGGTGGATTAAAATGCCGAATCCAGTCTAAACATCTGGCTGACTGTGTGGCAAAGCGGAATAGCGTTTCAAACCTGCCTCTCGCCTCTCTGCTCATATCAGAGGGAAGGAAGCGAATTGCCCGCAAAAGAAGAACAAAAAATATGTCAGAAAAACGAGCTAGGGAGTCAATATATGTCCTTTATAAGGAGGTTTAACTTCTGATCCGATGAATCCCTCCGAGGAAAACCTTTAATTTCTCTAATGTCTCATTGTTTACCGATGGGATGAGCAGATCGACGCGTTTTTTCCCTCATGTCTTCTCGGAGACAGGGTTTGCCGAATGCAATATTTTCCCTCTTGTTTTTCATAATAATTTTAATTTTTTTTTCCAATTTAAAAAAAGGGGACGCCACGAATTCAAATGAGTTGTCAGATTGAACCGGAATCCACCTTTTTAATGAATTAAGAACGGGCTTAATTTGGTCAGTCCCAGCCAATTTCTCAGCTGACAGGTTGATCTTTTCACATGTCGACTCAAACGGAGGCCTCCCCTGAGTTTAACCGGGTTTATTCTCCAAGCGGACATGGGAAAAGCACAACCAATAGGGGCAGTCATCTGACAGAACTAAATCTGGAGAAAATTTAGATTTTTTCCCCCCCTTACCGACTACAGGCAGGAGTGGGCTGCTGGGGGTTCGCAGGGGTTCGGGAGAACCTCTAGCTAAGATTCTGTGCAGTTTGGAGAACCCCCAAATCCCTCTCCTGGCTGGCCCCGCCTCCCCTCCCCTCCCAGGAGTCCCCACATGGCCCGTTTTGGATGCAGGTAAGGGCCTACCGGAAGGCTCGGGGAGGGCAAAAAACGGGCCTACCGGAAGTTTGGGAAGGCTGCAAATGGGCCCATTTCCAGCCTCCAGAGGGCCTCCGGAGCCTGGGGAGGCTGTTTTTCACCCTCCCGGGGCTCGAGAAAAGCCTCTGGAGCCTGGGGAGGCCGTTTTTTCACCCTCCTGGAGGCTCGAGAAAAGCCTCCAGAGCCTGGGGAGGCCATTTTTCACCCTCCTGGAGGCTCGAGAAAAGCCTCCAGAGCCTGGGGAGGACAAAAACACACATTGTGGTGCAGGAAGCCAACTAGGCGACACCCACCATGTCCACGCCCACCCAGCAACCGGGCAGAGAACCCCTTGCTAAAATTTTTGAAGCCCACCTGACTACAGGTAGCTCTCGACTTACGACAATTCGTTTAGTGACCGTTCAAAGTTACAACGACATGGAAAAAAAGTGATTTATGACCATTTTTTCCACACTTATGACCGTCGCAGCATCCTCATGGTTACCTGATCAACATTCAGACGCTTGGCAACTGACTCACATTTATGACAGTCACAGTGTCTTGGGGTCATGCGATCCCCTTTTGCAGCCTTCTGACAAGCTATGGGGAAGCCAGATTCACTTCACGTTACTAGCTTGAGTGCAGTGATTCACTTAACAACCGTGGTAAGAACGGTCGTAAAAGGGGGCAAAGCTCACTTAACAAATGTCTCACAGCAACAGAAATTTGGGGCTCAGTTGTGGTCATAATTCGAGGACTACCGGTATAAAAATCAGTATCTCTAGCAAGTAAACCAAGAAACGATTGTTACTGCTTCAATCTGGGTTCATTCACTTGGCATCATCGGCTCCAACGGTCACAAGTCTGAGGACTACTCAAAAGTCTCTTCCTTCAGTGATGTTGTAACTTCAGTCACTAAACTAACAGTTGTCAGGTTGTAAATACGAGTAATGTACAATATATCCTGTATAATGTATATATCTATACATTTTTGGACATTACAGTACAGCCTGTCTTAGGTATGAACAAGATCATCATCTTCTTTTAACGACCCCATAATCCCTTGCGGGGTGGAGTCTGGACAACTGAACGGAGCTAGCAGAGTGTTTTACTGGCCGGATGCCTTTCTTGTTGCTGGGGTGGAGTTTTGTTCAGCAGATAATATTCTCATTGTGCCCAGAGCGAAAAATATCTGCCTCTACCTAGGATCAAACTCACAGCCTCCTAACTGCGAGGCAAGAGCTCCACCTCTAGGCCACCACACCACTCCTTAGGTATGAACAAGATGGCGCCTGGAAACTCCAGTGTAATCTAAGACATTTGCTTTGGTGCCCATCAAGCGCCAGACGCATCTCGCCTCTTGTAAAAATAACTCTTACCTTTAAAAAAATATCCTTAGGCAACAGCTCTTTAGCAAAACAAGCTGTCTCTAGTATCCTAATTATTTGCAAGGAAGCTGTTTGAGGGAGTGGGGATCGGAAAGTATCCAGGGAGATAAATTTGCCTTCGAGAAAATGGGCTGTTGAGAGGAACAGGGCCTAGCCAAAATGGCAACCATATTTCTCTGTTCTACTAATTTAGTCGCTATGTTGAAAAATGAAATAAGATTGGTTTGGCATGATCTGTTTTTAACAAACCCCGTGCTGACTTCTAGTTATCACTTGGACTGCTTTTGCAAATGTCCTGGCAGACATTTTGTGAATGTGCTGACGAAGATATTCTTGAAATTGGAAACGTGACCCAGCCTCCAAAAATTTATAACACACAACTCTTTGGGCTATGCTTCTGGCTTATCCCAGTTAATCTAACCCGGGGAAAAAGAATAAAATATTTGGAATTTTTAGTGTGGCGGAACGGGGAGAAATTCTGTCTACTGTACATGGTCACTAAGAGTGGGAACTGACTTGATGGACTCTGATCAATCACATAATCACTCTTCACACTTTTGGACAGAGCAAATTCTCGGCTCTCTGGGCTTGTTTTATACTTACACAGTAAGAACTAGTGCTTCACATGCAGAATATTAGAAGTGAAAGATATCAATAAATTGATATATTGGCTGGTATTTCCACAACTTCACTGCTGCTGGAGGCTAAGAATTTTGTTGTTGTTGTTAAAGCCATTCCCTGCCTAGAAAATTACTTAGCAAGTCATGTAGTAGAATTCCTTAATCAAGGAAGAAATTGGAATTGGAAATAAATAAATAAAAAAAGAAACAGGAAGGGTTGAATTGATCAAGATGAATTGACCAAGGATCTAATTTTAGATTTAATTTTAATTTTAAAGTTCGAATAATGTTTGGGAGTTTGTTTGTTTGTTTGCTTGTTTGTTTGTTTGTTTGTTTGTTTTAAACTGGATCTTTCCTTTAGAAGTCACATTACAATTTTTGCATAGGTGATGGACTCAGGGGATGAAATTCAGCAGGTTCTGGAGAACTGGTAGTGGAAATTTTGAGAATTCAGAGACCTGGCAAATACCACCTCTGGCTGTCTCCAGAGTGGGGTGGGAATGGAGATTTTGCAATGTCCTTCCTCTGGAGTGGGGAGGGAATGGGATTTTGTAGCATCCTTCCCCTGGAGTGGGGAGGGAATGGGGATTTTGCAGTAACCTTCCATTGGAATGGGGAGAGAAAGGGGATTTTGCAGTATCCTTCCCCTGGAGTGGGGAGGGAATGGAGATTTTGCAGTATCCTTCCATTGGAATGGGGAGGTAAAGGGGATTTTGCAGTATCCTTCCCCTGAAGTGGGGAGGGAATGGGATTTTGTAGTATCTTTCCCCTGGAGTAGGGAGGGAATAGGGATTTTGCAGTATCCTTCCATTGGAATGGGGTGGGAAAGGGGATTTTGCAGTATCCTTCCATTGGAATGGGGAGGGAATGGAGATTTTGCAGTGTCCTTCCCCTGACATGCCCACCAAGCCACACCCACAGAACCGGTAAGTAAAAAAATTTGAATTCCACCACTGGTTCATCGTGATGATCAAAAAACCCACAAGATCTAGCACCATATATTTTTTTTAAACAACACCCAGTGGAATTTCCTGGAGTTTCCTGGAGGCAGTTGTGGGAATTGCAAAAGAAAAAAAAGGATGGTGGTGGTGGTGGAACGGACGCCACACCCTTTTTGGTTCTGCACACCTTCGGAGGCTGTCCTTTGAGGTCGAAAAAGTCAAGATGGCAACTGACACCTCGTCTCCTCTCCCCTGTATGTTTTGACATCTAAGAGCAGGGCGAAGGCCGAACAAAAGGCAACCATTTCCAAAAAAAAAAAAAGAGAGAGAGAGAGAGAGAGAGAGAGAAATCTTGTTTATTTTGCACTTCTCTTCCAGAAGGACAAGGTAGATCTCTCCCCTTTGCATCTCGACAATCAAACTTGGAAGTAGACCAAGGTCAATTTCACAGCTGAGTGGACTCCACCCTGACCCTCCCCCCTCCCCCGGATCCCTGCCCGTCACTCTACCCGCAATGCCAATTCTGCTCTGAATGGGACACATGACGATGCCCCCCCCACTCCCCAATTTCTCACGGCTGAGCGGGACGTCATATCCAGAGGGCGGTTTACGTCCTTGGCTGGAGAGAAAGAACCAGGACAAAGGTGTCACCTTTACACCCTGCTTTTTTGGAGCATCTGGCCGGCCCATCTGGCTGGACTAGAAGGCCCGTGATTAGTTCATTAATCCTCCATAAAGAAGCACGGAACTTCCCCAGCGCATGTTGATCCAGAGCAACGGTGCATCAAATACGACCGTCCTATTAAAAAAAAAACCCCAAAAAAGGGAATTACGTCTTCTTAGGGGGAAGTTTGTAGTTTACTACAACTACAACTCAAAAAGCAAATGCAACGGTCGCCAGTCTGCAAAGGACTTGTTGGCCACGGGCCCTTGAGCTTTTAATGCCTCTCCCACCCCCTACCCCCAAAATCTATGTGCGTCTCTGGCTCTGTAGTACCCATTTGCCTTTCTGTCACCTGCGGTTGGCCTGGAGAAGAGCATCTCTGCGTCTTTGGCAAGCAATAGACACCAGTGTGTAGCACATATGCACACAGTGGGGGGATCCCGCTGTGTATTATTGTTCCTTCTCCGCCTGCCACTCCTTCCGAAGATGCCGACGCTTTAAGGTGGAAATTCAGAAGTTTATTGCAACGAAGCTCCTCTTGGGTGACTAATGAATAGAGTGCGCCATTCTTCCTTTCCTTTCTTTCCCCGCTGCTTTCCAAGACTGGCAGCCTGAATTTAAATAGGCATCACCGGCCCTCAGGAGGAAGAAGGATCCCTCATTCCCCACCCACCCACCCCATGGCCTTTCAGGAAGCCAAAACAACATTCAGAAAGTGCTTGCAGGAGAAAAAAGGAGGAGGAGGAGGAGGAGGAGGAGGAGGAGGAGGAGGAGTAGGAGGAGGAGAAGGAGAAGGAGAAGAGGAGAAGAGAAGAGAAGAAGAAGAAGAAGAAGAAGAAGAAGAGAAGAAGAAGAAGAAGAAGAAGAAGAGCCTGTAGTACAGTGGACTAAAGCACTGTTATTAACATCTGCTGCTTGCAATTACTGCAAATTCAAATCTCGCCAGGCTCA
>JAKOOJ010000104.1:75161-148165 GCA_022577455.1 Arizona elegans
AGGGATCCCACCTAATCCACAAGGAAGGCTGATCAATAGCTCTTTGCTATCCTGCTAATTGCCAAGCCAGCTATCGGCATCAGGGAGGGAAGGAGGAGGGCTCTGCAAGGAAAGAGGGGAGAAGGAGAGCAGCCTTGCCAAGGAGGTTGGTGGAAAGGCCACTGACCTTAACCCTAACCCTACTAAAGGGATCAAAAAGGAGCAGGAGGATGGGGAGGCCAATTGACTCCAGAGCAAGGACGCATGTTTTATTATTATTATTTTTTTGTAAAAGCACATTCACCTAATTTATTTATTGATTGATTGATTGATTGTTCGATTTATATGCTGCCCTTCTCCGGAGACTCAGGGCGGCTTACAATGCGTTAAGCAATAGCCTTCGTACTTTTGTATCTACCTGCTTAGTAGGGCTTTCGCCCCCCCCCCAAGCAGTGTTCTTTTTTTTATACAAAGTCAGCTTACTGCCCCCACAATCCGGGTCCTCATTTTACCTACCTTGGAAGGATGGAAAGCTGAGTCAACCTTGAGCCCTGGTTGAGATTTGAACTCGCAGGCAGCTGGCAGCTAAGTGCTACTTAACAGCACATTAATCCGCTGCACCACCGAGGCTCTAATCCATTTCATATTTTTTGTTTGTTTTTTTACTGCTTTTTCAGTTCAATTTGGCCAGAATCCCGTTATTAAATCAGTGTTTCTCAACCTTGGCAACTTTAATCAAAGGGTAGACTTTCATCTCCCAGAATTCTCCAAGCCAGAATTGTTTAAAAAAAATAATAATAATAATACATCTAATTGAATTAGATGATGGATGAGATAATTAGATTAGACACCCCTCCCTTTTAAAAAAAAAAACAAAACAAAAACCACACATTTAGGCTTGTGAGTCTGCCCATTTCCACAAGTGGAGATCGCGCTTGGCTTGTTTCATCGCTGTAATCCCTGCATTACATTTCCCTCTGCCCCCCCCCCCCCCCCCAGCCTCTTCTACACCCCACATGGATGACTTTAGCTGCACTGGATGTTGGCCGACCGTCGCTTTAATTCTAAACCATCTTTGGGAGGAGATGGTTCAACCCCTTCCAGATTGTTTGGTCCGAGAGAGTGTGTCTACACAGGTAGTTAATAACATCTGCAACCTGTTTCGACTCTGGTGCCCCCTGCAGGCAGCCTGAGACATAGCATAAAGGTTTCCAGAGGGTGTGGTCCTTCTCTCATCCCTTGAATTCCAATGAGTTGCATGGGGTGGGGGGGTGTTTGCTTTGCTTCTGTTGTTTATCGTGAATTTTTTTCCCCCCTCTGGAAAATTAGTGCCAACCTGTTGAAGGGGGCTTTTTTGGAGGGGCGGGGGGTTGAGGAAATAGCCCCTGATATCACTCACTTCTGATAAACTTGCAAAGGGGTGTATGCAGTGGGGAAATCCAAGTTGTTGTTTTTTTTACTACCGGTTCTGTGGGTGTGGCTTGGTGGGCGTGGCAGGGGGAAAGATACTGCAAAATTTCCATTCCTACCCCACTCCAGGGGAAGGATACTGCAAAATCCCCATTCTCACCCCACTCCTGGGGAAGGGATACTGCAAAATCCCCATTCCCACCCCACTCCTGGGGAAAGGATACTGCAAAATGCCCATTCCCACCCCACTCCTGGGCAAAGGCTATTGCAAAATCCCCATTCCCTCCCCACTCCTGGGGAAAGGATACTGCAAAATCTCCATTCTCACCCCACTCCTGGGGAAGGGATACTGCAAAATCCCCATTCCCACCCCACTCCTGGGGAAAGGATATTGAAAAATCCCCATTCCCATCCCACTCTGGGGCCAGCCAGAGGTGGTATTTGCCGGTTCTTCTAACTGCTCAAAGTTTCCGCTACCGGTTCTCCAGAACCTGCTGGATTTCACCCCTGGATGTGTGCAGGGGTGAAATGTAAAATTTGTTACTACCAGTTCTGTGGGCGTGGCTTGGTGGGGGTGGGGGTAATGTGACTGGGTGGGCGTGGCCGACTTATTTTATTTTTTTTATTTTTTTAAGGCGGGCGAATAGGTCGGAAAAAAATTGCTTTTAAAAGGTTAAAAAAAAGGCTTTGACGATCACAGCTATGGCGTGCGATCGTCACAACCTTTTTAAAAAACCTTTTAAAAGCAGGAAGTAAGGACACCTGGGCGGGTGGGCGGAGCCTTGCGTCGCCATCGCTACCGGTTCTCCGAACCACCTGCCGCAATCGTTACTGGATTGCCAGATCCGGTCCGAACCGGGAGCATTTCACCCCTGGGGGTGAAATGAGTTGAATTGCTGGGGGTTCGCAGGGGTTCGGGAGAACCTCTAGCTAAGATTCTGTGCAGTTCGGAGAACCCCCAAATCCCACTCCTGGCTGGCCCCGCCCCCACCCTGCTCCTCCCAGGAGATCCCCACGTGGCCTGTTAAGTGCAGGGCGTGCGTGGAGGCTTGGGGAGGGCGAAAAACAGGCCTACCGGAAGTTCGGGAAGGCCTCCGGACGGCCTCCTGAGCCTGGGGAGGCCATTTTCGCCCTCCTGGAGGCTCGAGGAAAGCCTCCGGAGCCCGGGGAGGGCAAAAACACCCCCTCACCGTGTTGCAGGAGGCTGACTGGGCCATGCCCACCATGGCCACACCCACCCAGCAACTGGGCAGAAAACCCCTTGCTAAAATTTTGGAAGCCCACCACTGGGTGTCTCGTTAAGGGAAAGACTTGGGCTGGGACAAGCCAGCATCAGGCCTTGATCGGAACAGAATAACGGAGTTGGAAGGGACCTTGTAGGTCATCTAGTCCAAACCACGCTCCCCCCCCCCAAACAGGAGACCTTCCATCATGTCAGGGAACAACCTGATTTTGGGCCTATCGCATCTCTCAGCCCTACAATCTAGATTTGTCTCCAAGGATCTAAAATTAAGGGAGATTCCCACTAAATTAGCCTGCTTGAATCCTTTGAGAACATTAAAGCTGATGCACAGGTAGTCCTCGACTTAGGACCAGTTGCTTAGTGACTGTCTGATGTTATGACAGGACATCTCCCGCCCCCCACCCCCAAAAATAGGACCTACTATCCAGATTTAAAGTTCCAGAGTCAGGGAATCATCCCCACGGTCACATGACTGCAATTTTTGGCACTCGGCAATGCCCCCCCTCCCCCCAATTATGTCCATTTCGCTAGCATTTGCTTCCCCTTCACCCCCATAGCAAACGATGGGTTCTCTTAACGACCGCTGCAAAAAAATAATAAAATTAAAAAGGGGATAACATTGGAAATGCGGCCACGCGGAGATCCCCTTTACGGCCGTCGCAACTCACGACCAAAATCGTGGTCTCAATTCCAGGGGTAACTCGGGGACTTCCTGTACTTCTTTGTAAGCGAACAGTAACAGAGTTGGAAGGGACTTTGGAGGTCATCTAGCCCAACCCCCTGCTCCTGCATTAGACCTGTACTAGGGATTCGAACCGCCCGAACTGCTGACTGATTGACAAGCTCAGCGTCTTAAGCCACTGAGCCACCTAGTCAAGCCCCCTTCCAGCGTAGACAGAAGAATCAAACAAAAACTGAGATGGAATCCCTAAACAGGTGATTCATGTCCCACCTGTCTTTTTTTTTAAACAAAAACAAAAACAAAAACAGGTGAGACTTTGATCCCCCTGGGTATGGCAGTCATCTTGACCTCCTCCTACCCGTGTCCTGGGTAGAAGTTTTTTTTTCTAAAAAACCCCCCCCACAAAGCAGCATCAGGAGCTGGTTTTGAACCTTTGGCCCACCCAGGTATGATGAACACCTGGCTCAAGGATCCCCGTTGGCCCCAAGGCTGAATTTCCACGCTCCGGACGGATTGGCGGCTCATCTCAAACCGGGGAGACCCTCCTACCCATCATCCCCCCCCTCCCTCCTTAGATGCGTGCATGACGATCATCATACCTAGCATTGTTGTGTTTGGTAACCCGAGATTGGGGGGGGGGCTCCCTCCCATGGCGGGGGCTCCCTCCCAGCGCCCCCTCCCCTTCTGTTTCTCCCCCCCCCCCCA
This sequence comes from Arizona elegans, assembly GCA_022577455.1. NCBI lineage: Eukaryota > Metazoa > Chordata > Lepidosauria > Squamata > Colubridae > Arizona > Arizona elegans. Next base: position 79,181 of record JAKOOJ010000104.1, read on the forward strand.
ACATCCAGCAGTGGCATTAGATCCAATCTTATATATATATAGATCCAATATTGGCCATGGGGGGGGGCTTGGAAGGGGGGGGGAACGGAGCCATCTGGACTGCACCAAGTCTCCGCTAAGAGGAGGGGGGGCGAGTGGGAGCTTTCCCCCTCCCCACCTCTGCCCCTCCTCTCCCCCACCCCACCCCTGGCTCAGCGTGGCTTCCCATCCCCGGGCATCCCACCTGTCCGCCTCCCCTTTTCCGCCCCACCTGGCCTGAAAGGACCCCTCCCCGATTTGCATAGAAGAGGGTGGGAGGGGGTGTGTGTGATGCCAAAACACACCCCCCCCTTTCCACTCTTCCTCCTCCTCCTCCTCCTCCTCCTCCTCCTCTCCCTTTCGGCGTTCCGACTGGCTCCGTCCTCCCCTCTCCTCGCCGGCCCCAATGGTCTCTCCCGGGTGCTCTATTTAATCCCAGTCACTGCAGCATCCTCGGCTTTTCGCTGGACCTCTCGGCGGCATCCTCCTGGCCGGCCAGCTCCGCGCCACTGCGGTCCCGCTTCGGAGGCTTGAGCCGGGGCGGAGGGGTCGGGGCCAAAGGTCGAGCCCTGCTTTTTTTTTTTTTTTAATTATTTTATTTTTTTTCTCCCCCACCCCCTCCTCTCTTTTCCCACGCCGGTGGGGAGGGGGCAAGGACGAAGTTTGGCAGCCACCCGCGAGGGGGGAAAGGCATCGGATCCCCCCTCCTCTCCTCCTCCTCCTCCTCCTCCTCCTCCCCGCTGCCCTCCTTTCCTTCCTTCTTTCCTTCCTTCTTTCTTCCCCTTCCTTCCCCACGACAGACGGTCCCCACCCCCCACCCCCGCCTCTCCTCCCGGCTCCCTTTGCCCACGATGCTGCCTCTGTGGCTCCTGGTCAGCTCGGGGTTGATCGCAGCCAGCCGTGGGAATCTCTCGCACGACCGTGAGTCCACGCCTCGGCTGGGGGAGAAGGAGGGAGGGAAGGAAGGAGGAGGGGTGCGTGGATGGGGGGGAGGAGGGGTGCGTGGGGATGAGGTTGGAGGAGGGAGAGCCGTCCGTGGGGAGGGGAGGTGAGGAAGGGGAAAGCGCCCTGCAAGAAGGGAGACTTGGTCATTATGGCCATTATATTTATTTTATTGCCGTCTAAAGGGGGGGGGGTTTCCTGGCGCTGCGAGGGTGGGATGTTTTTACACGCGGGGGGACCGAGAAGGAGGGGAAGGGGGGCGGACGAGAGAGAGAGAGACAGACAGAGACAGACAGACAGACAGAGACGGGTATCCCACCGGACTCCAAACCTGGCCAAGCCAAGCGAAAGGAATTCCTTTGCAAGGCACCCCAAGTCTTTCCCGGGCAGAGGAGATCCCCTTCCCCCATCAAGCCCCCTCCCCCTTCTCTCTCTCTCTCTCTCTCCAAGGGGACCATCTCAAAAGATTTATTCGGGCTTCTTCGCTTTCACAGAAGAGCAGCAAGCCAAAAAAAATGGGTGGGTGGGTGGAAGGGGGGGGCTTTCCAAAGGGGGCGTCCCGCATTTAAAATTAGGGAGCAACCCCTTGGAAAGGAAAAAGCTGGGAGAGACGGGAGGAACGGCTGGGGGGGGCTGAGTGGGGAGGGGGGGTTCGCTGCTTGCTTGCTTGCGATGGGAAGGTGGGGGTGGAGGAGGGGGGGAAAAGCCCCCCCTCCTCCCCAGGATAGCAACTCGGCTGCTTCGTTGTTGATGTGTCTGACTTGGGGCGGAGGAGGAAGAGGAGGAGGAGAGGAGGAGGCGACTGCAGGAATCTTTGCCAGTTCTAATGTATGCAAACAGAGCCACCTTGGGAGGGAGCAGCCCTTAAGTGGGGTGGGGGGGAAGGGAGGGAAGGAGGGAGGAGCTGGGGTTGAGGGGGGCTGCTCCCCTTTGCAAGGAACATCAACAGGCAGGCAGGCCGGCCGGCTGGCTGGCTGGGGAAACGGAGCGACTGCTGCGGCAACGCACACCCGTCCGCTCGCCTGGCAAAACGAGAAGGCAACAGAGAGGGGCACTGCCATTATTCCCGTCCCTTTGCCAAGGCGCGAAGAGGTTGGCGGATGCCACAGCAGCATTTTTCCCCCCTTTTCCTGAAACGGCTTTTGTTTGCGCAAGCGGTGGGCGTTTGGATGCTTTCTTGGGGGCCCCCTCCCCAAGAAGGGAAGCTTGTGGGGCAAAATGCTGATCTGCTGTTTTGTGTGTGTGTTTTTTTTTCATACTCTGTGCCAACCCCATTTTAACAACAACAAAAATAATAATAATAATAATAATTCTGACTGCCGTGACATTCAAATAATTGGGTTCTCCAAGGCTTGTTGAGATCAAAAGGAGTGGGGTGTTGTTGTTTTTTATTTGCAAGAATAAACAGAAGCACATGCTTTTTTTTTTTTTTTTTTGCAAGTCTGCCTGTGCCCAGAAGTGATCCTGGCCTGGGTTTTTTCTCATCCTATGGTGTAGAGAAGTTAGCTGGCTGCTTTCAGAAATGTTCTCCATCACGGTGTTGGAACCAGGAATGCCTGGTCTCTGTTTGCTGTGGTGTGGACTCCTGTTGTTGTGTAAGAACCGGAAGGGGAGCATTTAATATATTTGCAAACGTTTCAAAGCCAAACAAACACGGCTTCTGTCAATCGTGAAGGCCAAGTCTGAAGGGATGGGCGAGAGGGAGGGAGGGTAAGGAAATATTTTGGCAAAACAGCCTCTCTCCTGGGGTTGGTGGGGTGGTTTATGGAGAAGACCGCTTTTGAGAATCTCCTGGTTGACTCTTTTTGGGCAAAAGAGCTCCAAAGTTGGCTGCTTCCTTTGAAGTGGCCATCGCTGGATCATTTCTGCAGCGTTGAACTCTTCTTAGGCCAGGGTCAGCTGGGTTGGGCCTTACTTAAAAAAAAAAAAAAATTTGGGATTGAATTACTAATCAAACATGGGCTGAACTTCCTGAAACGTTTCTTAGCAGCGGAGAATTGGGAAGGGTTTACTCTGTTGGATTTGATTCAAAGCTTCGCTCGTCTTGTGGGCCTCTTGTGGGTCTTGTTGGGATATGTTTTGGTCCCAAACCTTAGCTTCCCACTCTTATTCCCCAATCTTCCAATTCGGAGGTGGGCTGCCTTTGAAGCTGGAGGTTTCATGGAGTCTTAACAACCGAGACCAATAAGAAACCCCACTGGGGTTAGGTCAAAATCCTGTGAACCAAATGCCCACTCCAGATCCCTGCAAAATCTCTTCTATGTTCTAAATTGGTGGTTCCTCTCAAATTCCATGGATAGCAGGCTCCTTGGCATGGCCACATACTCTGGGTTTGCAACTTGGACCATCCTCAGTCTTTAATTCAGTTCAAACATTTGACATCCTGCTTCCTTATGTGTTGATTACAATTTGCTTCCAGTTGGCAGAGCCACCAACGGAGAACATGTTGCAGGATGACTTTGCAATCTTTGCAATTTCCTCCTGTCTTTGGAGAACTTTCTCCCAAGACCTTGAATGATGACTTGCTTCTAAGAAATGGAGGAGGAGAAGGGTGCTTTTGTCCTTTCCAGAGGACCTGGGGAAGAAGACCATCTTGGGATCTTCACCCGGATCTTCTAATCCTAACCTCCCTCCAACCTGACAGAGAGTGTTGTCCAAGTACAAAATGAATCACTTTCTCCGTAATGGACTACTGCAGGGGTCTCCAACCTTGGCAGCTTTAAGACTTGTGGACTTCTACTCCCAGAATTCCTCAGCCAGCTTTGGAGACCTCTGGAGTAGTCCATTACGGAGAAGATGATTCATCCGTTTCCAATTCTCAAGAAGAAGTCGTCACTCAAGATCTTGCTCCTGGGAGAAGTTCTCCAGAAGACAGGAAACTGCAAGAGTTGAAGTCCACGAGTCTTAAAGTTGCCAAGGTTGGAGACCCCTGGACTACTGTACTCCTAAAAAACATCTCCCTTGCAAGGAACATGGCAGCAAGGGCACTTCAGTTGTCCTAAGGTTGGGTCCACTTTAGAAGGTCGTACTGTGAGTTATACAGAGTATGTCGGTCAATATATATTCTCCCCGAGATTGCCAGGGAGGACAGACGACTTTTATGTTGGCTTTCTCCTCCAAGACTCAAACCCGGCTAGCACGTGGGCAGTGGCAAAATTCTGTGTCCCTGCAATGTCCACAAGAAAAAAAACGGGTTTAGAGAATTATAGATGTCAACTGGTGCCAATTTCTTTGGCGATATCTATAACAATTATTGGAAAAATACCTTTACTCACATACTTATCGGCTCTCCACTCGTGTAAATTAGGGAGGGACCTAACGGTTTGTGATCATGTATTTTCATAACAGGGATGTTATTGTTCACGATTAATGTCAGTATTATTTTTAATTTATTGTGTGTCTATTGCTGGTCAAGGACCGTAATAAAGTATTTATTTGTTGTGGCCCGTACGCGGCCTGTGCAGCTAGTAGCTGATTCCAACAGCGAGGAGGCTGGTGTGGTGCTGCGCCAGCAGCCTGTGCAGCTGGCACTCGAGTCAGACAATGAGGAGGCTGGGGAAGATGTGGTGCCAGAGGCGGGAATTCAGCCAGGGCCTTCAGAACCTCCAGAAGCTCCCTTAAGTGAAGAGGACGAAGAGGAGGAGCCTCTTCTCGATGCACGGGCATGCAGAACTGCCAAAAGGCAGGAGCGGCTCCTCAGGAGGAGGTCTCCTCGAGAGTAAGGAGAATTGGTCACTCCCTTAGCCTATTTAAGGAGGAACACCGACTGAAGCAATTTGCAGGGAACAACTTCGTTCACATACCTTCGTGTCTTGCCTTGCTTATCTTATCAGCTTCCTGCAAATTGCTTCTGGGCATTCTATAGTAAGCTTTCAGTTATTATTCTTTGAATTCTTGGCGGCTGTTAATGCAATTAATTAACAGCCGTTGTTGTAAAAGACTGGTTTATTCAGTAAACTAAGGTTTGAACGGACTTTGTGTGTGCTGTGTTCTTTGGGGTCCATAGCTGGAGCAAAACATTGTTCTATTCTTTAGAAGGTCTTGGTTTCAGGTCTCCGTTGGTTGACTTCCCTAATCACTGTTGTGCCTTTTTGTCTGACGTTTGCATTGATAGACTTTGGACAAACATGGTTTCTATTGATGAAGTACCACAGCATGCTAAATAGGCTGTAATCTTCACTCTTCAGGATTAATGGGTCTGGGCAGCACCCTGAGGGATCAAAGCCTGTGAATACTACTTAGGTATGTGTGTGAGAGTGTGTGAGAAAAAGAAAAGTTCGTGGCACGGAGAGCAAAGCTTGGGTCACATCACACACTTAACCAGGTCAGCGGGGAAGCATTTCTGCAAATAGACAAACGGTTGTTTGCTTTTAACTTTGATTTTGCAGTTGGCGTGTTGGGCAGGCCCAACTTCTTCCATTAGTTTGTGCTTGGCCTGACCTCAAACAATGGATTAATTCGAGTCCCCAATTTGATATGCTGTCCTAATTAACGGATTACATACATCCGGTGTGCCCTGTTTCTCGGTAAGGTTCAAGAAAGATTAAGGGAGAAACGCAGTACCTACCTACTTGAATTGGGCTTATAACTATCCTGCAAAATCCTAGTTGATCACTAGATGGCAGCGGAGGATTTGATTTTTTTTTCCCTGTCGATCTTTGCTGCTACCTGGAGGCTGTCTAGCGTATTGCAGCTGCGAAGTGGATAAATTACATTTTCTAGTGAATTTATCAGCACAGGAGGTTATTTCTCGTGAATCATGGACTCTTTTGTGAGTCAGTCTTTCTTGTGTAAATAACTTTCGGCTGAAGGAATGGCAAGTTTCGAATTTTCCCCACCCATTGAATATTATTTCAGTTTGATCACCTGGAATGTATTTTGCAAAGCCTTTGATCTCAAACTTGCATATTTCTTGCGCTAGCGTGTATTTTCTGAATTACTGTCAATTCCCTTCCTGACATTTGGAGAGGGTTAAATCTGATGACGTTCTGAACCAAAGGTATACGAAATTGGCCATTCTGAAAATGGAACATTCCAGAGGACTCCAGAAGCTTCCGTCAGCACCACATCAACCCATTCATCTTGGGGGGTGGGGGGCTGATCTGGTGGGTTTTTCTGAAGTTAATCCTGTACACTGGAAGTCAATACAGGTAGTCCTTGACTTGCAACCATTCATTTAGTGACCAAAGTTAGAACGGCATTGAAAAAAATGCCTTATGACCGTTTTCCCACACTTACGACCATTGCGGCATCCCCATGGCCATGTGATCGAAATCCTGATGCTTGGCAACTGGCATGTACTTATGACGGCTCGAGTGTCACGTGATCGCTTTTTGCAATCTTCTGGCAAGCAAAGTCAGTGGGGAAGCCAGACTCGCTTAACCACCGTGCTACTAATCTAACGACTGCAGTGATTCCCTTAACTGTGGCATGAAAGGCCATAAAATGGGATGAGACTCCACTTAACAACTATCCTGCTTAGCAGCGGAAATGTTGGGCTCCACTGCAGAGGTGGGTTTCACATATTTTTACCACCGGTTCTCTGCTACCGATTCGCGCGAACCGGCTGAATACCACCACTGCTCCACTGTGGTCATATGTTGAGGACTGCCTGTACCAATAGACCTCCCTAGAATGGCCAGATTGCTGAAATTGAAAACAATCTGGATTTTCTCACAATGTGTTCTCTTCCTTGCCCAGTAGGTTTTGCATCTATCTCGTCTGGACCAAGTACTGATATAAGGACCGTGGAACAGTGGTGGAATTCAGCCGGTTCATATCCGTTTGGGTGTACCGATAGCAGAGAACGCGGGTGGTCCTGCTCACCCACGCCGGCACTATGCCATCCTGTTTAGCCTCATTTTTGAGGCCCGGTGCATGTGCAGAAGGGGTGTGTTTGAGTAGAGCATATGCGTGGAAGGCCAGGCCCATGCCCGGAAGGCATGAAGTTAGCGTGCGCGGCGAACCGGTGGTAACCAAATGTGAAAGCCACTTCTGCTGTGGAAATGGTCAGCCTCAGTGGTGAAATGCTCCTGGTTCGGACCAGATCACCCGATCCAGTAGCGATGGTGATGGGTGGTTCGGAGAACCGGTAGCAAAAATCCCTGCCCCGCTGAGCTGCACGATCATCAGAGGCTTTTTTTTTTTTTTTTACTTTTAAAAGCATTTTTTCTTCGGCCAAAAAAAAATAATTTTTTTTAAAAAAAAGACTCTGATGATCGTGCGGCTCAGCTGGGGTCGTCAGAGGCTTTTAAAAGCATTTTTTTTCTGCAACCTCTTCAGCCGAAGAGGTTGTAGGAAAAAAAAAATGCCTTTAAAAGCCTCTGAAGATCCCAGCTGAGTTGCCTGATCGTCAGAGGCTTTTAAAAGCATTTTTTTTTCCCTGCGACCTCTTAAGGTTGTAGAAAAAATGCTTTTAAAAGTAAAAAAAAAAAAAATTGGCCACGCCCACCCAGTCACATTACCCACCACCACCAAGCCACGCCCACAGAACCGGTAGTAACAAATTTTACATTTCACCACTGGTCAGCCTGTGTCAGAAATGTTCACCTCCCAGAATTCCCAGCTCATGGGGCCTTGGATGCTTGTTGGGAGAAGCCTGGTTGACGTTAATGAAATTCATAGGTTGGTTAGTTTTCTCCTGTACAGCAATTTCAGCATCGCTGTTCTCGCTGGCCAGAAGGCTTGAGAACTTCCTCCACAAAATTGCTTGGTTGAATTACCTGCCTGGGCTTGAAAATGTCATTAATTTAAATATTAATAAGAGAGCGCGTATGTATAATTTAGGCACCCACCGTGCCCTTTCTTGTTCCTACGGTACAGCTGCCTCTTAGGCTCGCAGAAGGAAGGAGGCATTCAACAGACGTAGCGTTCCCTGGCACAGGGCCACAAGAGTTGAACAGAGGTTGCTAGAAAAGGGACAGAGGGATGGAAACCGGGAGAATTCGCACGCCTCCCTTGACTGCTTTTCTTGATAAGTTGCAAGAAGGGAGAATTTTCACATTCCAAAAGCAAATTTCACAAACTGCACGAGAACCGATAGGAAGGGGCAAAAAAAAAGCCTCCGACCTTGATGTCTCGAACCTGTTTTCCAAACAAATGTTCGACAGACTGACATTGAGTAGCCTTGGTAGTACAGGGGTCTAAGGCATCCTGTTATTAAGCTGGTTATTAAGACCAGCTGCCTGCAATTACTGCAGGTTCGAATCTCGCCAAGGCTCAAGGTCGACTCAGCCTTCCATCCTTTCTAAGGTGGGTAAATTGAGGACCCAGTTTGTGGGGGCAATAAGCTGACTTTGTATAAATATACAAAAGGATGAAGGCTATTGCTGAGCACATTGTAAGCCGCCCTGAGTCTCTGGAGAAGGGCGGCATATAAATCAAAATTTTTAAAAAAATTTAAAAAAATTGACCCACTAAGTCAGTGATGGCGAACCTTTTCGGCACCCAGTGCCGAAACGGGAGCACCCACCCCACCCCGTGCATGCGCCTGCGTGCCAGAAAACCAGCCACCCGGTGCACTACCAACGCACCGGGAAGATGGATCTTCCAGTTTCCAGCACACTACCTGGTCTTCCGGTTTCTGGCCTGCATCCGTGTGCAAAAAATCGTCTTCCCGGTGCGTGCATGTACACTGGACGGTTGCTCTTCCGGTTTCCAGCACTCTCGCGCATGTGAAGGCCAGTTGGCCGGCATGCCGTCACCCAGAAGAGCAACGGAGAATGGCTCGCGTGCCCGGAGAGATGGCTCTGCGCGTCACTTCCGGCATGCGTGCCATAGGTTGGCCATCCTGGCGCTAAGTCATCCACAGATCCTGTGGTTCTTTTGCACGCGGTAGAATGTTCCAGAGATTCCTCGAACACACACACACACACACACACACACACACACACACACGATCACTTCTTTAGAGAGGCTCATGCAAATACAATGAATTACTGGAGCTGAACTTAGTCTGGAGGACCTGGCGCCTTTGACGCGCAGCTTTCGGCTGAATGTTTGAGCAAACCGGCTTTGCTCTAAACTAGAATTACAGAAAAGAAAGAAAATATTCCCCAACTCCCTTCCCTAATTCTCTTTCTGCTCGATGCGGAATCTGTTCGGCAAAGAACGACGGCGGTTGTCTTATCTCCAAGAGGCCACCTGGGAATGTAGCTCTGCCCGCAACGGGAAGCTCTAAAGGATCCAGAGTTTGGGCAAAACAGGGTGATGTCAGAAAGAGAGTGAGGAAGGAAGGCGGGGCATTTGGGTTCAAAACTGCCTTTGCTCGCCATCGGGATGAAGTGTGCAGCTGGAGAAGGGTGGGTGGGGGAGCGAATGTCAGCAGTGGCGCCACGGTTTCCTAGGAAGAAGGCAGCACATTCCAGAGAGAGGGGCCCATAACAAGAGACCGGACAATCCTAAACTGGATGGGGGAGGGAGGTAGAGGTTCAGGGTAGCCACTCTCTAGAACAGTGATGGCTAACCTTTTTGCCATCGCGTGCCGGGAGCGCGGGGGGGGGGGGGTTCGCATGCGCGTACCCACACCCATATTTTTTTCTGCGCATGCGTGTGTGACCCACACACACCCGCTACTCCCGCTCCTGGCACGTGATGGCTCGGTGGCCCTGGTAGGCCTGTTTTTCTCTCTCCCCAGGCTCCAGAGCATTTCTAGGAGTCTGGGGAGGGCAAAAACAGCCTTCCCCACCCCCCCAGAGGCCCTCCAGAGGCCAAAAACAGCCTGTTTACCAACTTCCGGTGGGACCATAGGTTCGCCATCACGGCTCTAGAATCTCCCAGGATATATCTTATCTTCGAACAGTGTTTCTCAACCTTGGCAATTTGAAGATGGATGGACTTCAACTCCCAGAATTCCTCAGCTAGCCATGTCAAAAGTCACCCAGCCAGCTTTCATGCCTAAGGGCAGAACTAGAACTCACCGTCTCCTGGTGATTGGCCCAAAATCACCCAGCTGGCTTTCATGTCTAATGCAGGACTAGAATTTACAGTCTCCTGGTGATTGGCCCAAAGTCACCCAGCTGGCTTTCACCCCTAAGGCGGGACTAGAACTCCCAGTCTCCTGGCGGTTGGCTTAAAATCACCAATGCTGGCTGGGGAATTCTGGGAGTTAAAATCCACCCAAGTTGCCAAGGTTGAAAGACACAGTGTTAGAAGGTTATAGCTTTAGTCCGGCAAGATTGAGTCTATTAGCTATAAATGAATAAGGAACTGGACTCCTGTGGATCTCACTGTGTCATTTTTGGACTTGACATCCTAGGCATGGATTGTGGATGGTTCTCTTGAAAAATAACCGATATGGCGCTATACTATTTTCAGGTTTAAGGAATATATTTATGATAAATACTCCCCCTTGCATGCGCCTGACTCATCCCTGGCAACAGTTAGATGGATGTGCTTGGATTAAGTAGGCAGGTGGTGTTGAGGAAGATCCGTTTAACTCTGGCCGGCGCATTATCGGCCTTCCGATCTCTGCTTATTTGCCTCCCAACCTCTATCTCTCCATTTGTCTCTCTCGTGTTCCTTCTCTCACTCTCTCTCTCTCTCTCTCTCTCTCTCTCTCTCTCTCTCTCTCTCTGGATCCATCTGTCTTATCCATTAAGCCAGTACAGTGAGTGCCTCAATTAAGTCAGGTTTCCAAAGTTGCAGCAGAAGGCGGTGATGAGGTCACAGAAGACGGAAGAGTCAAATTGTTCCTTCCTCTTGAGCTGGCACCCACAGGGTCACCTTCCTGAGACATCTCAGTTCTATTCTGGTGTCTCACTTCTTCTAGCTTCTAGACTTGCTGGAGGATAGATTGCTGTTGGTTCTGTGCTCTATCCTTGAATATTAGATGTTTCTTACCCCCTTGAAGATGGGTGGTGGACTGTGTTTCTCAGCCTTGAAGACTGGTGGACTTCAACTCCCAGAATTCCTCAGGTAGCTTCTGAGAATTGACATCAACCCATCTTCAAGTTGCCAAGGTTGAGGTTGAAAAACACTGTTGTGGAGGCATCTCAGGAAGCTATGATGGAAATATGGAGCTGGTCCAAATGAAATCCTGAGGTATTGTAGAGTTGAGATCGTTGATGGTATCTAGTCCCACTGTGTCAATCCATGCCTGCTTCCAGTCAAGATCCACAGTGCAGCTAACTCATCCCTTGACAAATGGTTTTGGCTTCAATGTGATTGAGTCCTCAAAAATGGATTATGTTCCATCAAAACTTCTAGCAACCACAGAGAACTGTAGATTTTCTCTTTGATATTGTCCCAAAGGTGATTTTTTTCAAGAGGCAACACTGGACTTTCTGGTTTTCTTTGAAGACGTTTCGCTTCTCATCCAAGAAGCTTCTTCAGCTCTTTGTGAGAGCTGAGAAGCGAAACGTCTTCAAAGAAAAACCAGAAAGCCCAGTGTTGCCTCTTGGAAAAAAAATCACTCTTTGGGACAACCAGGACCTGGATGACTGAGAATCTCCTTAGACACCTCCTTGATATTCTGTCCCTAACCTAGTTTTCCATTCTTCCAACACGATTACTGAAGATCTTCCTTCGTTTAATGTTCTCCATTCCTTGCTCCAAAATGGATCTCTTGGCTAACATTGATTTCGGGCTCTAGAAACAGTCTTATCTGTGAATCGTATCAAATGCTGGAAGATCAATAATCAGGAAGGGAGCTGCTGTGATTGATTCATGGACTTTCCAAGCGAGAGAGAGAGAGGAAGAGATCAGAAACACCACTTGGCTTTATTGATCTGCCTCCATGCCTTTGTTCCCCACCTCCCAACCCCTGGAGGCCTCCAACTATGCGGGGCATCGTTGACTGAGCTTTGGATTGGAATTCCACCCATCTGGGTACACAGAGCCAATGCAACAAAAAGCTTAACCCAACAAAGGCAATTTAGGAATAGAAGAATAGAATAGAATAGAATAGAATAGAATAGAATAGAATAGAATAGAAAAATATAGAATAAATGTAGAGTAGAGTAGAGTAGAGTAGAATAGAATAGAATAGAATAGAATAGAATAGAAAAATATAGAATAAATGTAGAGTAGAGTAGAGTAGAGTAGAATAGAATAGAATAGAATAGAATAGAATAGAATAGAATAGAACAGAATTCTTTATTGACCAAGTGTGATTGGATACACAAGGAATTTGTCTTGGTGCATACGCTCTCATTGTACATAAAAAGACAAGTTACATTCGTCAAGAATCATAAGATACAACACTTATCTTCTTGATAGTCATAGGGTACAAATAAGCAATCGAATCATAGAATAGAATAGAATAGAATAGAATAGAATAGAATAGAATAGAATAGAATAGAATAGAATTTTTTATTGGCCAAGTGCAATTGGGCACACAAGGAATTTGTCTTGGTGCATATGCTCTCAGGGTACATAAAAGAAAAGATACGTTCATCAAGAATCATAAGGTACAACACTTAATGATAGTCATAGGGTACAAATAAGCAATCAGGAAACAATATCAATATAAATCGTAAGGATACAAGCAACAAAGTTACAGTCATGCAGTCATAAGTAGGAAGAGATGGGTGATAGGAACGATGAGAAGATTAATAGTAATCCAGATTTAGTAAATAGTTTGACCGAGTTGAGGGAGTTACTCGTTTAGCAGAGTGATGGCGTTCGGGGAAAAACTGTGCTTGTGTCTAGTTGTTCTGGTGTGCAGTGCTCTATAGCGTCGTTTTGAGGGTAGGAGTTGAAAGAGTTGATGTCCAGGATGCGAGGGGTCTGTAGATATTTTCCCAGCCCTCTTTTTGACTCGTGCCGTATACAGGTCCTCCATGGAAGGCAGGTTGGTAGCCATGGTTTTTTCTGCAGTTCTAATGATCCTCTGAAGTCTGGGTCTGCCTTGTTGAGTTGCAGAGCCAAACCAGACAGTTATGGAGGTGCAGATGACAGACTCAATCGTTCCTTTGTAGAACTGTCCCCAGCCATTATCCCCACTATTGAATAAACTTCCGTCCTCCTCCCCCCCCGCCCCCCAATTATTTGGAAGCTCCAACCAAAATCCAATGCAATCTGAATATTTGAATTTGGCTGATTTTTCTCTCTCTGCTCAGAAGCCTGGATTAAATTGGATGGCAGATCTGAACTGTATGGACAGCTGAAATCAGGTTTTGCTTGATTTGGCCAGCCTTATTAAAGATGACAGACAAGTTTTCTTCACTTCTGGTTCAGACAGAAACGCGCAGCTGGAGATCTTTTGAAAACCTCGGTGTGTGATTCCCCAGAGCTTCTCTAGAAGTTACAGCTGAACTGTAATTTTTTTTTTTTTTTTACATGTGAAGGAAGACAGGGATATTCTTAGCAGGTTAGGTGAAAAAAAAACCATATTTTAATTAATGACAATGGATGTTCTAACATGACCTTACCTGTTTTGCGCACGCAGGCCATGTGTGCAAAATAGATGGGCGTTTTGGTTTCAAAACAACATCTGGTTGCCAACTAAGGAACGTGGGGAACATTTGCAGACATGAAAACAAGAGGTTGTGGGAACGCTGTTGATTAACTGTAACCCTTCACAAAGCATATGTGTTGACGAGTTAGTAGATTGTTCTCTTTTCATACGGGTCTTCAAACTTATAGGACACAACCACAGAGAGATGAATTTATTCAGGAACCAAAGGTGAACTTAGTCTAAAGCTGTACAAAAATTAGATTAACAGAGTTGGAATGGAATGGAATGGAATGGAATGGAATGGAATAGAATAGAATAGAATAGAATAGAATAGAATAAGGAATGGAATAGAATAGAATAGAATAGAATAGAATAGAATAGAATAAGGAATGGAATGGAATAGAATAGAATAGAATAGAATAGAATAGAATAGAATAGAATAGAATAGAATAGAATAGAATAAGGAATGGAATAGAATAGAATAGAATAGAATAGAATAGAATAGAATAGAATAGAATAGAATAGAATAGAATAAGGAATGGAATGGAATGGAATGGAATAGAATAGAATAAGGAATGGAATAGAATAGAATAGAATAGAATAGAATAGAATAAGGAATGGAATGGAATGGAATAGAATAGAATAAGGAATGGAATAGAATAGAATAGAATAGAATAGAATAGAATAGAATAGAATAGAATAGAATAGTTGGAAGGGACCTTGTTGGGCATCTAGTCCAACCCCCTGCCCAAGCAGGAGACCCTAGACCATTTCTGAAAGATGGCTGCCCTGTCTCTTCTTGAAAGCCTCCAGGGATGAAGCTCCCACAACTTCTGAAGGCAACTTCTGTTCCGTGGGTTGATCGTTCTCAATGTCAAAAAAATTCTCCCTATTTCCAGGTTGAATCTCTCCTTGGTCAGTTTCCATCCATTCTTCCTTGTCTGGCCTTTGGGTGCCTTGAAAAACAGCTTGACCCCCTTCCTCCTCTCTGGGGCAGCCCCTCAAATATTGGAAGATGCTCTCCTGTCTCCCCTGGTCCTTCTCTTCACTAGACCAGCCAGGCCCAGTTCCTGCAACCATCCATCGTCTGTTTTAGCCTCCAGTCCCCTCATCATCCTGGTTGCTCTTCTCTGCACTTTTTCTAGAGTCTTCTTTGGATTAATCTAATTAATTCATGAATCTCTTTAGAACTTGTGACTCCTGAAATTTTCCTGCAATGCTATCTGATTGAAGAGTTATTGGGGACCTAAAAAAAGCTCAGGTTGAATCCCAGCTACTCATGGGTGGCTTGGATCTAGAGAGTGGGTAACGATTATAAGGAATAAAAACAGATTTAGCCTCTAGTAACCTATATCTAGAGGGATGCGGTGGCTCAGTGGCTAAGACACTGAGCTTGTTGATCGAAAGGTCAGCAGTTTAGTGGTTCGAATCCCTGGTGCCGCGTAACAGGGTGAGCTCCCGTGACTTGTCCCAGCTTCTGCCAACCTAGCAGTTCGAAAGCACGTGAAAAATGCAAGTAGGGGCCACTTTTGGTGGGAAGGGAACAGCGTTTTCCGTGCGCCTTTGGCGTTGAGTCATGCCGGCCACATGACCATGGAGACGTCGTCGGACAGCGCTGGCTTTTCGGCTTTGAAACAGAGTTGAGTCGGGAACGACTAGCACATATGTACGAGGGGAACCTTTCCCTTTACTTTCCCTTTTAACCTCTATCTGAGCTGCAAATACACAGACGGCCACTAGGTGGCAACAAAGCATGACAATTCTCTAACCCGTTGCTGCCCTCTTTTGGTTTTCTGGAAGATGACAGCCCAGATATAATCCGCTTTCCTCTACAAATTGCCCAGGCCTGGCACCTACCCAAGGTTGCCAGGTGCTGCTGCTGAGCTGGTCAGAAACTCAGTTCGGATATCTGTTCCAAGCCATGAAGCATCCTTTGGCGCTTTTCCTCGAGGGGGAAACCCTGCAGGAACAATGTCTCTTTCAAGGCAAGCCCACAGTTGGCATACATGTCTTGGATGGTTGGTAAAGGGCAGCGCATTAAATACAGATTTGGAGTTTCTCAGGTAACTAAACCATTTCCTAAGACCTGGCGAGATTTGAGCAGTCACTTTTGCACACGGGGACAAATAAGGGAGAGAGATGTGAAGACACCGAGATGGGGGGGGAAGCAACCCCCCCTCCCCATCCTGCTTTTAGCAATGAGACTCCCTCAGGAGCGTACAGGAAGTGGCAGTGAGTCAGCCATGTTGTACTGGGTAACTGGAATTGTTGAGCTTTGCATTAAGAGCATTTAAGGCCCTAAATATTGATCCGTTGCTGAATTTTGCTTGTTCATGGTTGCATTTGTTCTGTTCCTCTTTCTTAAGGACAACAAAAATTTTTTTAAAAAAAAAAAAACAAAACAAAATCACAACGACCCTGTAAGGTAGATTAAGTGGATATCTGTCAAATAATTTACTAAAGACTGTATTACTATTCTTCTTCTCTTCCTTCCTAGTATCTATCTCTTCCCACTTAGGACTATAGCCACGTTGCCTTGTATCTTTCAATTTCTATTGTTTTTATTTGTTTCCTAGTACGATTTGATAGCTTATTAGTGACCCTGACTATCACTAAGTGTTGTAGCTTTTTGTTCTCGATGAATGTATTTTATTCCCCTTATGTATACTGAGAGCATATAAACCAAAGACAAATTCCTTGTGTGTCCAATCACACTTGGCCAATAAAGAATTCTATTCTATTCTATTCTATTCTACTCTACTCTACTCTACTCTACTCTACTCTACTCTACTCTACTCTGTTTTCTTTTCTTTTTTCTATTCTATTTTTTTCTATTCTACTCTATTCTCCTCTATTCTACTCTACTCTGTTTTCTTTTCTATTCTATTTTTTTCTATTCTACTCTATTCTACTCTATTCTACTCTACTCTACTCTACTTTACTCTGTTTTCTATTCTATTCTATTCTATTCTATTCTATTCTATTCTATTCTATTCTACTCTACTCTACTTTACTCTGTTTTCTATTCTATTCTATTCTATTCTACTCTGTTTTCTTTTCTTTTCTATTCTATTTTTTTCTATTCTATTCTACTCTACTCTACTCTACTCTGTTTTCTTTTCTTTTCTTTTCTATTCTATTTTTTTCTATTCTACTCTATTCTACTCTATTCTACTCTACTCTACTCTACTTTACTCTGTTTTCTATTCTATTCTATTCTATTCTATTCTATTCTACTCTGTTTTCTTTTCTTTTCTATTCTATTTTTTCTATTCTACTCTACTCTACTCTACTCTGTTTTCTTTTCTTTTCTTTTCTATTCTATTTTTTCTATTCTACTCTATTCTACTCTACTCTACTCTACTCTACTCTACTTTACTCTGTTTTCTATTCTATTCTATTCTATTCTATTCTATTCTATTCTACTCTACTCTACTCTACTCTACTTTACTCTGTTTTCTATTCTATTCTATTCTATTCTACTCTGTTTTCTTTTCTTTTCTATTCTATTTTTTCTATTCTATTCTACTCTACTCTACTCTACTCTGTTTTCTATTCTATTCTATTCTATTCTATTCTACTCTACTCTACTCTACTCTGTTTTCTTTTCTTTTCTTTTCTATTCTATTTTTTTCTATTCTATTCTACTCTATTCTACTCTACTCTACTCTACTTTACTCTGTTTTCTATTCTATTCTGTTCTGTTCTATTCTATTCTATTCTATTCTATATTGAGTTGATGAGCTGTAGATCCTCAACAGACTGATAACGTTGTGATAAATTTGGTTTGGAGCCAATGGCTTTGTTCTTTTAAAGGCTTATTTCGAAGTATGTTTGGTACCCGTGTTAACAATGTTGTTCCCCATTGTTAACAATATTAACAAATATCGGCATTTTAAGGCTGCAGAAGAGAAATAGTCGAGTTTAATTTAAGGCGCTTTTCCTTGTGAATGTTACCAAAATGGTGTCTTAATGCCAAAGTGGGCACCTCTTTAGCTTTCCTATATTAACTACAACACCCAGCATCCTCAGCCAATGATAAGGGACGCTCGTTACCGAAATACAACATTATCAGGCCATAAGGTTGTAAATGGTAACTTATGAAATGTGTGCAGGCAGTCCTTGACTTACGACCACACATTTCTCTCGCCAAGAGAAGAAAGCAAGTTCTGCCCCGTTTTACGACCTTTCTTGCCTACAGTCGCTAAGTGAATCCCTGCAGTTGTTACTTTAGGAACACGGATGGGAAGTGAATCTGGCTTCCCTGGGTCAGAAAGTTTCCAACGGGGATTGCATGACCCTCACCCCACTCACCGGGGATACTGCGACCGTCATAAGTGCGAGTTGGCTGAATTTGGATCATTCTGAGGATGCCGCTGTGGACGTAAGCGTGAAAAACACTCATCGGTTACACTTTTTTCCCCCCAGCACCGGTGTAACTTTGAAAGGGTCACTAAATGTGAAAAATTGTAAATTGGACAATATTCTGTACGGTAATTTTAGGAGCTTTCCAGATTCTGATGCTTGGTGGTTGTTGCATTTGGAATCTATTACTTTTTTTTTGTTTTTAACAAGTTTTTTTTAAACTTTTCTTTCATTACACATATTTTATGAACGGAGTGTTGACTGGGTCACATCTTATACACCACTTTTTCCATATTCATCCCTTTTATAAAGTTCCTTATCCCAAATAACATCGTTTTCCACCGTCTCTTCCTCTCTCTCTCTTCTTCTTCTTTTTCCTCCCCCTCCCAAATATATTTTACTTATCTTTCCTAAACATATTTAAGTGTACGGTCTCTAATGCATCATTGATTGTTAATTATTCATCTTATCCTTTAACTTTCATTTTCCATTGTTCGGGGGCTGCTCTTTTAACCATTTCCTCTCCTTTATTGTACCCGCAACCTTCCCCCTTCTTTTCCCCTTCTCTTCCTTCTTCTATCCCTTTCTATTTTCTTCATTCCTCTTCTCCTTCCCTTTTCTACATTTAGAATCTATTTACAATGGTATTTGCAGTCTGTTTTTCCTTCGTCTGTGCCGGAGCAACAGGAATGCAGCTGTTATATGATGTCCTGCCCCCATGGAGGTGGTTTTGTACATATCTTCATATGTTGGAAGGAGGAAGAGGTATTGGTCCTTGTGCAGGACAGCACAAAAAAAACCCAAACAGATAGACACCCCCCCTCCCTCTCTACTAGACCATTCACAGCCTCCCTGAGCACTGCAGTGATTCCTGACATGACATGTTTGCCTGCGGCGTTCAAGGATCCTGGACAAAAGGGTGGAGAGGGGAAAAAAACAACAACAAGAAACCTCTTTGCAAAATAGCCCAGCCTCAAAAGCAGCCACTCAGCTATCTGGCAAATCTCATTAGCATCAACAGGATAGCCAAATAATCCACCCATTGGCATTTGCAGAATAGGGCATATTTGACTGCCAGCAATTGAACACCACGGCAGCTAAAGAAGGACTTGAGTGGCAACAACCTTGGCCAGGGGTTAGAGCTCAGCAGCCCACCCCCCTTTGCAGGAATTTGCAGGAAAGCCAGAGAGCATGGAAGCGCCCCCCACCCGCCCCCGTTTGATTTATTGCACCCTAATTAGGGCAGACCTTAAGGAAGGCTGAGCGCCAAAGAATGGAGGCCTTTGAACTCTGGTGCTGGAGAAGACTCCTGCGAGTCCCTTGGGACTGCAAGACGATCAAATTGGTCAGTCCTAGAGGAGATCAACCCTGACTGCTCTCTAGAAGGCCAGATCCTGAAGAGGAAACTCAAAATACTTTGGCCACCTAAGGAGAAGGAAGGACTCCCTGGAGAAGAGCCCAATGCTGGGAACGATGGAGGGCAAAAGAAGAAGAAGGGGACGGCAGAGAAGGAGGTGGCTGGATGGAGTCATTGAAGCAGTTGGTGTGAGCTTAAATGGACTCCAGAGGATGGTAGAAGATAGGGAGGAATGTTGTCCATGGGGTCGCGATGGGTCGGACATGACTTCGCGACTAACAACAACAAATTGGGGCAGAAGGAGTGGTGATGTTGTATCTGAGCTTTACATTTGCTGTAGGTTTACTCGTGCGTCTCCTTTCGCCAGGTTTGCTTGGCCCGTCTGAAAAATGGAGGCTGGCTTTGGGTTAGGGTTTGTAGGCCCTCGCATGAGAAGGGAAACTTTGTCCCTGGGAGACACAGCATGACAAATAGAAATGGATGTCTTGGCTCCGAAAAAGCATTCACCTCGGTTGGCTTGATGATATCATTCGGGAGGAAATCAATCAATCTCATTATGCCGAATGGAGCATCGTCCGATGGCTCTCGGGTCTCTTGATTGGCTGGATCACGTCATCGGCAAGAATAACAGAATGACAAGAGTTGGAAGGGACTTTAGAGGTCTTCTAGTCCAACCCCCTCCTCAGGCAGGCAGGATACCCTATACGGGTAGTCCTCAACTTACGACCACAATTGAGCCCAACATTTATCATTTGGTTAAGTGAGTTCCCCTCCCCCCAGTGATCTTTCTTGCCAGAGTTGTTAAATGAATCACTGCAGTTGTTGTTAGTAACATATTTGTTAAGTGGATCTGGCTTCCCTATTGACTTTGCTTGCCAGAAGGGGATCACATGACTGTCATAAGTCAATTGTCAAGTGTCTGAATTTTGATCACTTGACCATGGGGGAAGGGGCCTGCAATGGTCATAAGCGTGAAAAACGGTCGTAAGTCCTTTTTTTCAGTGCTGTCGTAACTTTGAACCATCACTAAATGAACTGTTGTAAATCGAGGACTACCTGTACTATTCCAGACAAATAATTGTCCAATCCTTTCTTGAAAAATATCTAGTGATGGGGCACCCACAACTTCTGGAGGCAAGGCATTAATTGGTTAATTGACAATTAACACTGGTTAATTGTTCTCACTGTTAGGAAGTTTCTCCTTAATGCCAGGTTGCTTCTCTCTTGGATTAGTTTCCATCCATCTCTTCTTGTCCTGCCTTCAGGTGCTTTGAAGAATAGGTTGACCCTCCTAAAACAAAAAAAACACAATCCTTTTTCAACCAAATGAGATAAAACCAGCCCAAATCACCAATTCAGGTGAAGTAAGGCATCCGAAAAGTGCTTTTTCAAGAGGCAACTGGACTTTCTGGGTTTTCTTTGAAGACGTTTCACTTCTCATCCCAAGAAGCTTCGTCAGCTCTGACTGGATGATGAGGAAGGAAGGGATGGATACTCCTTGCATCCTTTGGTCATTTGCATCCTTTTAGAGACTTGTTGAGGCCACTTGGCTCAACAGAGTGGGAGGGATATGACCTCATGTATTTCCAATCTACAACACAGTCCTTTGAGCAGTTCCAAGACTGCTCCACACCCATTTGCACCACTCAGGTGACCCTGAGGACACAGATAAACCTCCAAGTGGCCTCAACGACTCTCTAAAAAGAATGCAAATGACCACCAAGGAATGTAAATCCTTCCAATCCCCACCATCCAGTCAGAGCTGAAGAAGCTTCTTGGATGAGAAGCAAAACGTTTTCAAAGAAAAACCAGAAAGCCCAGTTGCCTCTTGAAAAAGCACCTTTGGGACAACCATAACCTGGATGACTGAGACTCTCCATGGACATAAAGTAAGTAGATGGATCGAATCGTTTCAAACCCGATAGACAAAGCAAAGGTCAGTTATTCAAACGTTCAGCCACGAACACGTTCTGAAATTTGCGAGCCGTCCCATCGCTCCAAATGCAAGCTGTTCCACTGGCTACGTCAGCAGTATGTCCTGGTCCCCATTTCACACACCCCCCTCTCCCCATTGCTGGCATCGTGACAGTCCATTGTGATCGGTTCCTCGCCATTTCACTCAAGTCATCATTTTTCCCCACTTGTTTGCTAAAGAGATTGAGTTTGCTAACAGCGGGCCTCCACGGTCTGCGGTTCGGTGTCTGCTGATGCTGAGATTCAGGTAACGGATGAACAAGTCGTCGGAGAGTGTCTTTTTTTTTTTAAATCCCAACTTTCCCAGACCCTTCTCTCTGTTTGCTTCGACACAACAGAGTTATGCAGCTATGGTAACTGAAGCAAGTTCTCGTTCGCACGTTCATAGCCCTCAAATCCAGTAGCAACCGCTATGCCGAAAGAAAGCCTTAAAAAAAAAAGGAAAAAAAATCGGGCTGCTACCCAGACAGAGACAGATGGCTCTGTTCCCCCCGGAGGCATGACAATGGAGCACACACATTTTCTATCACCTCTGGTCAAAATGGAAAGGTTTTGTTTTCGTTTTGTTTTCGAAAAACCTTTTAAAAACCCCTCCTCGGTCCAGAGAAAAACAGCGGAATCATAGCAAAGTGCTCAGTTTTTGGCTCGCCATTATAGATAGGGGCGGATTTTTATACGGGTTGTGTGTTTTTTTTGTTGTTGTTTTTTTTTACATCCAACCAACCTCATTTGCGCTAATATGTGGATGGGAACATTCATTCTCCAAATCACATCCTTTTTCCAAAATGTTGCCATACAGTTCTTGGCTCACACGAATTTTGTATTTTAGAGGGCCGTTGCATACAATTTAAATGCAAATGTCGGGGCTTTTATTATTTTGCAAAAAAAAAGAAGAAGAGAGAGGGAGGAAAATGTAACTGACTTATGATTAAATGCAGGCTTTATCTGGTGCTGTTTTAAGTTGCTAACTGTAAAAAATGGTTGCGGAGGGTAAAGAAATTTGGAGCCTTGGATTCTAGCCAGGTCTGGAGAAAATTAAGTTCGGCTGTTACGTGCTTTTATCTTCATCTTTGAACTAAAAAGCACACCTTTCTTGGCAGGTGAAAAACGGAGCATTCTGTCAGTTGGTGATACGTTCCAGAACAACAACTTGTTTCGAGGTTGCAAACTTGATATAATGATTACATCGAATCTCGTGTGGTCTATGCAGAAAAAGCAAGGGTGTCTTTGCCTCAAGATGCAATACAAAAATCTCCAAAAAAGAGACTAGGTAGCTGAAGAGAATGAACCAGTAAAACATCCTTGTTCAAAGGCAGTGTATCTGCGGACAATATTTTGCTGGAGGCTGTGTATAAAATGGGAACGGTGATCATACCCAGCTGGCTTATGGTCTTCCTGTGGATAACCGACCCTTGATGTAGTCCTCATCTTATGACCACAATCGGGATGAGGATTTTCATTGCTAAGCAAGACAGCTGCGAAGAGAGTCGTGCCCAATCTTAGCAAGCCTTTTTATCCCCATGGTTGTTAAATGAATCGCCTGATCGTTAAGCGAATCTGGCCTCCCCTATTAACGTTGCTTGTCAGAAGCTGGCTAGGCTGGCAATCACATGACTCAACCTCCTGCTCAAGCTGGAGACCCCATACCATTCCAGACAAGTGGCTGTCCAGTCTCTTCTTAAAAACCTTCCGGCGATGGAGCACCTACAACTTCTGGTGGCAAGCTGTTCCACTGGTTAATAATTGTTTTCACTTTCAGGAAATTTCTCCTTAGTTCTAGTTTGCTTCTTGCCTTAATTGGTTTCCATCTGTTGCTTCTTGTCCTGCCTTCAGGTACTTTGGAGAATAGATTGACCCCCTCCTCTCTGTGATATCCCCTCAAATATTGGAATCCCGCTATCACATCACCCCTATTCCTTCTTTTCATTAAACTAGCCATACCCAATTCCTGCAACCGTTCTTCATATGTTTTAGTCTCCAGGCCTTTAAATCATCTTGGTTGCTCTTCTCTGCCCTCTTTCCAGAGCCTCGACATCTTTTTTATATTGTGGTGAACAAAATTGGATGCCAGTAATCCAGGTGTGGTCCTACCAAAACCTTCTAAAGCCGTATTAACAATTCACGTGTAGAGACTGGTCACCTATTTGTCGGAAATGGTATAGAGCAGAGCTCAGCAACCTTTGGCTCTGGAGCCGCCTGTGGCTCTTTCACCCCTCTGCTGCGGCTCCCTGTCACTCAAAATAGGCGTCACAACCGTCAATGTGCGACACCCACTGGCACGCGATTTATTAAGATTTTCAACCCCCGGTAGGCCAACCATGGATAAATCCAAGAGAAGAAAAGTTTCAGAAGAAAACAGAAGGTTTAATTCAACGACATAGGCTAGTTTTGTGACCGCTCAAGAAATAGTCAAGCATGGGAAGGGTTTTTGTGGCTCCCGGTGTTTTCTTTTCTGTGGGAAACGGGTCCAAATGGCTCTTTGAGTGTTTAAGGTTGCAGTCCCCTGGTATAGGGCAGTGTTGGTGAACCATTTTGGCACCGAGTGCTGAAAAGGGAGCACGGGAGTGCACACCGGAGCACCGGAAACCGGAAAAGCAGTTAAGCAAACTGAGCTTCTGGTTTCCGGCGTGTGCATGCATGCCGGAAGTCTTCCAGTTTCTACTGCGCACATGCGTGCAAAGACCATGCGTGCCAGAGCGCACATATGTGCCAGGGAGCTGCTCTTCCGATTTCCAGCGGTCCCACGGACGTGAAGACCAGCTGGCCGGCGTGCATATGCGCGGCAGAATCCGGAAGCTGGCGTGCCCTGAGAGATGGCTCTGCGTGCCACTTCCGGCACGCGTGCCATAGGTTCGCCATCACGGACTATAGGATGCTGCGAGAAACGATCATCCCTTTTTCCAGTGCCGTCGTAACTTTGAACTAAATGAACCATTGGAAGTTGAGGATGAACTGTACTTCTCGGGAATAAATATGAATGGACTCGGGTCAGGTTGGGGGGTTTTGACACGTGGAACGAGACAGGTGAGGTTCGATCAATCTCTCAAAGGCAGCGGAGCCGAATTGCTTAGGGCGGGGGAAGGGGGGGGGCAGCCAGAAATGGGGTCTTATCCTAGGGTTGAACCCAAATGTTTCCACTTTCAGAAATTAATTTTTTTCTACTGACTAAGGTAGCTCGGTGGCTAAGACGCTGAGCTTGTCGATCAGAAAGGTTGGCGGTTCGAATCCCTAGGACAGGTCTCCTTGCTGTGAGCAGGGGGTTGGACTAGATGACCTCCAAGGTCCCTTCCAGCTCGGTTACTGTTAACTTCTCTTGATAAAAGAGGTGGCCGTTTTGGGACGTTGTATTCGAGGTACTTGCAAACGTCTTTTATCATGTATCCTTGGGAAACGGTTCTCCGCTGGCTTTGTTTGAGGAACCACGTGCCGCTAGTGTGGTTTGTAGTTGACGCATATTTTTTTTTAAAAAAAATATGTTTTTTATTCCCTTTCAAACCTCCCTGACTGTCGCGCTTTTCTGCCTGAAGAATTTCCTCCTATGTTTTTTCCTTTGGGTTGAAGGGGAATGTGGGAAACCAGGGAGACTTCACCATCATTTTTTAGCCTCTCTGTCCAGCCTACCCTACTTCTTTACTTCCTCTTTCTCCTTTTCTTCCTCTTTTTCCTTCCTTCCTCCCTCTCTCTTTTCCTTCCTCCACTCTTTCTCTGTTTCTTCCTCCCTACTTTCCTCTCCACCGCTCTTTCTCTTTTCCTTCCTTCTTCCCTCCCTTTCCTTCTTCACTTCTACCCTTTCTCTCTTTTCCTTCCTCCATTTTTTCTTTCTTTCTCTCTCTCCTTTTCTGTTACATAGACCTCCTTCTAAATTCTCACTTTTTATATCTTCTGTGTTCTTTAGGTCTTCCTCCCTCCCTCCCTCCCTCCCTCCCTCCCTCCTTCCTTCCTTCCCATTCCCTTCTCCCTCCCATTCTCTCCTTCCTTCCCTTGTTTTTCCTTCCTTCCTTCGTTCCCATTCCCTTCTCCCTCCCATTCTCTCCTTCCTTCCCTTGTTTTTCCTTCCTTCCTTCGTTCCCATTCCCTTCTCTCTCCCATTCTCTCCTTCCTTCCTTCCTTCCTTCTTCCTTCCCATTCCCTTCTCCCTCCCATTATTCCTTCCTTCCTTCCTTCCTTCCTTCCTTCCTTCCTTCCTTCCTTCCCATTCCCTTCTCCCTCCCTTTCTCTCCTTCCTTCCCTTGTTTTTCCTTCCTTCCTTTGTTCCCATTCCCTTCTCTCTCCCATTCTCTCCTTCCTTCCTTCCTTCCTTCCTTCTTCCTTCCCATTCCCTTCTCCCTCCCATTATTCCTTCCTTCCTTCCTTCCTTCCTTCGTTCCCATTCCCTTCTCCCTCCCATTCTCTCCTTCCTTCCCTTGTTTTTCCTTCCTTCATTCATTCCCATTCCCTTCTCTCTCCCATTCTCTCCTTCCTTCCTTCCTTCTTTCCTTCCTTCCTTCTTCCTTCCCATTCCCTTCTCCCTCCCATTATTCCTTCCTTCCTTCCTTCCTTCCTTCCTTCCTTCCTTCCCATTCCCTTCTCCCTCCCATTCTCTCCTTCCTTCCCTCCCTTGTTTTTCCATCCTTCCTTCCCATTCTCTTCTCCCTCCCATTCTCTCTTTCCTTCCCTTGTTTTTCCTCCCTTCTTTCCTTCCCATTCCCTTCTCCCTCCTATTCTCTCCTTCCTTCCTTCCATTCCTTCCTTCCTTCCTTCCTTCTTCCTTCCCATTCCCTTCTCCCTCCCATTATTCCTTCCTTCCTTCCTTCCTTCCTTCCTTCCCATTCCCTTCTCCCTCCCATTCTCTCCTTCCTTCCCTCCCTTGTTTTTCCATCCTTCCTTCCCATTCTCTTCTCCCTCCCATTCTCTCTTTCCTTCCCTTGTTTTTCCTCCCTTCTTTCCTTCCCATTCCCTTCTCCCTCCTATTCTCTCTTTCCTTCCTTCCATTCCTTCCTTCCTGCCTGCCTGCCTGCCTGCCAGGGAAGTTGCAGGCAAGACTATACCAAGAAAAGCAGGGCATTCACACCAACCCCCATCCTCTGCCCACCTTGTAACCATGGGCGAGAACAGCACTTTTCCTTCCCGAGGCATTTTGAAAGCCGGTTCTTTTTCATCGCACAGAATAAAAACTGTCGGGGGGAAAGAAAGCATTAGAGACCTCATTTTTTTCATCCCTTCTGCTGCAGAAGATGCTGGGGTATGGAGACAATGTGCTCAGAGCCAATAGATGGTCAGTTGCTCAGCCAGCCAGCGAGCAGAGATGTTCCTGATGGGGAGTCAGGGAGGACAATTTCCTGTTTTCGGAGTGGGGATAGGGTTGAACGAGTCCATCAGAAAAAAGACCTTTGTCAGGGTTCCAAGTAATACATCCATAGCAAGCAAGACTCAGAGGGATGTAGATTCCTCAAAGGATACTTTTCTTGGAATTATCATATTGGCACATATCTGGTGAAAACCGACTCTGAAAGTCACCTGCGGTTTCCCCCTAATTAAAAGTAAATGTTTTTCTGCTTTCTCAAAACAATCAGTCACATGGTCCAATCACAATACAGGTAGCATCCCTCCGCCTTCTTCCGACCGGGTGTGAGAACGTCCTTGGTTCTCAAGAGAAAATATATTGTTTTAGCTAACAGGTTCCCCTCTATCTCCATTCTCCCCCAATTTATGATTTAAATTGAGTTGATTTAAATCAAGTTTTTTTTTACTTGATTTAAATTGTGATTTAAATCGACTTGATTTAAATCGTGGTTTAAATCGATTTGATTTAAATCATGGTTTAAATCGACTTGATTTAAATCGACTTGATTTAAATCGTGATTTAAATCGACTTGATTTAAATCGTGATTTAAATCGACTTGATTTATATCAAATCCACCCTGTTTAGGAGAGACCAAGTAAATCAGGGGTGAAATTCGACTGGATCAGACCAGCTTGGGCGAACCGGCAGGGACGATTTGAATCAGTTCACCGAACCGGTAAAAATCACCCCTGGTTGGCCTCACCCATGCCCGCCTGCTCGCTGCTATTGTAACTTTTGAACTAAAAGGTCACTAAATGAGCTGTTGTCAGTCGAGGACTTGTCTGTACTTTGGGCACCTCAGAGGAAGAGATGGTGCAGAATACAAAATGGCCCCCACGGGTGTGTTGCTCTTTGTGGAGAACGCCTCCTGAAAAGAAAGAACTGAGTTTTCAGGAGAATGTTTGTTTTTGCAGGAGAGCAAAATATTCCCAAGAAACTGGACGGCCGTAAAAACAGGTTTGCCCAGGAGGCCCAAATTGTAAGAAATAGCCCTTTGCTGCAAGATAAGAATGATAAATCTTTAAAAACTGAGCTCTCTGTGTCTCTCTGTCTCTCCGTCCCTCTCCCTCCCCCCTCTCTTTCTCCTTCTCTCCCTCTCTCTCTCCCTCCCTTTCTTTCTCTCTCCCTCTCCCTCTCTTCCTCTCCCTCTCTCTCCCTCCCTCTCTTTCTCTCTCCCTCTCCTTCTCCCTCTCCCCGTCCCTCCCTCTCTCTCTTCTCTTTCTTTCCATCCCGCTTCTCTCCCTCCCCCTCTCTCTCCTTTCCCCTCCCTCTTTCTTTCTCTCGCTCTCGCTCCCTCTCCTTTTCTCCTTCTCCCTCTCCCTCTCCCCTTCCCTCCTCTCTCTCCCTCTCTCCCTCTCTTCCTCTCTCTCTCCCTCCCCTCTTCCTCTCCCTCTTCCTCTCTCTCCTTCTCCCTCTCACCTCCCTCCTCTCTCTCTCTCCCTCTTCCTTCTCTCTCCCTCTCTTTTTCCCTCTCCCTCTCTTTCTTTCTCTCTCTCTCCCTCTCTCTCCCTCCCCCCTCCCTCTTTCTTTCTCTCTCCCCCCTCTCCCCCTCCTGCCTCACCATCTTTTCAAATTCACCTTCTTTTTATACAGCTATAGATATATATAGATATATAGATATTCCTCTCTCCGCATCCAGGCAAGCCTCTTTCCTTCCACTTGGCATCTAAAACAGCATCCGAACCCAAGCAGGTTTCCCTGGTTCCCTAGTCAATTTCAGCTGCCCGAGATGGATGATGATGCTATGTCTGGTTTGCAATAATGAGAGTCACCATCTACCACTTATCCAGAGGAGTGTCAAGGCAATGAGATTAAGATGATGCATGAAAAGAAAAGGAAGGGGTTGGTTTTTTTCCCCCTTCCTTTCCTCTTCTCTTTTGGCACCGGCTGAAGCTGGTGGCTCTTTTCTTTACAGCCTTCAAGGCTCCCTTGCCCAAAAGGATTCTCAGCCCCTCCCTCTACACACACACACACACACACACACACACACACACAGAGAGAGAGAGAGAGAGAGAGAGAGAGAGAGAGAGAAAGAGAGAGGCCAAAGAATCCTCAGCGGTGGATCGAACTGTTTTAGCCTACTGGGAGGGAGGGAGGGAGATCCATTTTAGAATCGTTTCCTCCACCTTTAAAAGAAGTGGGAAATTACACAGAAAATAAGGGGGGGAGTCTAATGCAAGACCCATCCCCTCACGTCTAGGTGCTTATTCTGCAAGGGGACAGACGCCGTGACTGAAGTGACTTCTTCATTGCCTCTTCAAACCCTATATCAAATATATCATCTCTATCTCTATATATCCATATCTAATATCGACATCGATATCTCTCTCTATCTTCCTATTCCTATTCCCCTCTCTGTCCCTCTCTCTGTCCCTTTCTGTCCACATCCTCCTCTCTAGCTCCCTATCCCTCTCTTTATCCCTATCCCTCTCTCTATCCCTATTGCTATCCCTCTCTATCTCTCCATCCATTCATCTATCCATCCACCTAGCCACCTGCCCACCTATCCATCTATTCATCCATCCATCTCTTTCTCTTTTTTTCGCTCTCTATCTCTCTATCTCTCCAGCTTTCTATCTCTCTTTGTGTGTGTCTCTGCCTATCTATCTTTCCATCTCTGTTTCCCTCTCTCTCTCTCTCTCCCCACCCCCTCTCTACTATACCGACTTCAGTTTTTTCCATTCTGGCATCACCATTATAAGAAACATCAGACCTTCTCTCGGGGTCTGTGTAACGCCACCGATGCTTCCTTGAATGAGGCTCTTAAAACTCTCCTTGTCTGGACCATGCCTTTGGCCTACCTTGCAGGAAGACTTTGTAAACCCCCAGTGAAAGAGTGCCTCTGCCCCTATGAGGTTGGCCAAGTGGAGGACATCCTTGATTGCAGCCTCTGCTACCTCCTACCTGTGATGATAGATGCCTTTAGCCTATGCTTTACGCCCATCTGGTAGGACTGGGCAGAGTTGATCTTGAGCTCTGGGTCTCCTTGATCAAACCATGCCATCTCTGAGGACCCCTAAATTGGGCCTCCTCCATGATGGCACCTGCCCACTGGTGTAGCATTCCCCGGAGATCTCTTTGGCTCCCGTCCTGATGATGATGCTCTCAAAGTCTTTAGAAACTTGGCTCTTCTCCCAGACCTTGGAGTAAGGTGTTTGTAGAGCCCTGTCAGTTGTGTTTTATGGTTGGTGGAGCGTACTTTGTCCAGATGCTTGTGCATTTCTTCATATCGTTTCCTGTTTCTTTTAAAGTCTAAGCCACCCCAGAATCGTTCGGAAGGGAGGCAGCCTTTAAATAACAATATATGGTGGCAGGGATGATGAGGATGGAGGAGAAGAAAAAGTTGATGGAAAAGGAGGAGGAGGGAGAAGAAGGAAGAAGAAAAGAGGGAGGAAGAGAAAATGATGAGGGTGGAAGAGAAGATGATGGAGGAGGAGGAGAAGATGAGGATGTTATAGGAGAAGGTGAGGATGGAAGAGGAGAAAAAGTTGGTGGAAGAGGAGGAGAAGGAAGAAGAAAAGAGGGAGGAAGAGAAAATTATGGTAGAAAAGAGGAGGAGGAGGAGGAGGTGAAGATGGAGGAGAAGAAAAAGTTGATGGAAAAGAAGGAGGAGAAGAAAGAAGAAGAAAAGAGGGAGAAGAGAAAATTATGGTGGAAGAGAAGATGATGGAGGGGAGGAGTTGAAGATGAAGGAGAAGAAAAAGTTGATGGAAAAGGAGGAGGAGAGAGAAGAAGGAAGAAGAAAAGAGGGTGGAAGAAAAGATGATGATGGAGGAGGAGAGGGATGGAGAAGGAGAGGAGGATGGAGGAGAAGAAAAAGTTGATGGAAAAGGAGGAGGAGGAAGAAGGAAGAAGAAAAGAGGGAAGAAGAAAAGATGATGAGGGTAGAAGAGAAGATGATGGAAGAGGAGGAGGAGATGATGGAGGAGAATAAAAAGTTGATGGAAAAGGAGGAGGAGGAGAAAGAAGAAGGAAGAGGAAAAGAGGGGGAAGAGAAAATGATGATGCAGGAGAAGAGGATGGAGGAGGAGGAGATGAGAAGATGATGGAGGAGGAGGAGGCGAGGAGGAGGAGATGAGAAGATGATGATGGAGGAAGAGAAGATGGAGGAGGAAGTGGAGGAGGAGATGAAACTGAGGAAGGAAGAGAAGGGGGAGTAGATTATGATCATGGAGAAAGAGGAGAAGGAGATGATGATGACGTAGGAGGAGAAGAAGATGGAGGAGATGATAATTATGATGATAATAGTGATGGAGGAGAGGGAGATGATGAGAAGTTGATGATGATGGAGGAGGATGAGAAGAAGCTGCGGGAGGAGGAAATGATGATGATGTTGATGGAGGAGGAGAAAGAAAACAAAGATAACAAAGGAATCCAATACCGAACAACCAAAATTCTTACAGATGTGTGATTCCATTATCAACTAGATCTCGGTCTTGCTTTCTTTTATGTTTGGACATCGTTAACCTCTCAGTTGTAACCTTGGTTCCATCTTAACTTCATTCCCTTGGGTGCTTTCTCTTCCTTTTTCATCTTAACAACCCCTAGTAGTTTCAATTTTTTTTTAAAAAAAAGGTGGTATCAGCCTGTGGTCACAACAGTAACCGGACGGATGGATTGAAACGGAAGCCTAGGATAAATCTGTCTTTAACTCAAGGTTTTCACCCAAGAGAATTACCTTCAAATTATCCCATAATAATCCTGGCGTTGAAGATCGGGAAAGCAACTCGGGGCTCAGGGGCCCCACCACCACCACCACTTTCCAAATAGGATCCTGGTGGTGGGTGGGTTGAACATCCCACGGCCCCTGCAGAAGTCGATCGCTACAAAGGGGAGTGCCCAAGAGGAACAAGTATAGGGAATTTTGCTTAGCCAGGAATACTACTTGGCTACAAGCTCTATCCCGACCTCCCCCCTCCCCAATCCCTCCCTCCCCACTTCTGGCCTGCCTGGAATCAGCTCGCAATACCACTGTGTTTTGTTCAGCTAATTGACATCAAGAAGTGTAAACACAACAGAGACTCCGGGCCAGCACAGACGATCTGCCAACTTTCGGCAACCACGGCTGCTGACAGCAAAAAAAAAAAAAAAGGGGGGGGGGATGGCATTGCTCTCTCCATCGCCTGTAGAGCCCCTAGAGGGACCTCGGAGGTCATCTAGTCCATCCCCCGCCCTGGTTCAAGGTCCGCAAAAGCGTTGCAGGGGAATGGTTCGCCTGCTTTTTGCTCGAAGACCTCCCTCCAAGGGAAAAATGGACATGCCAGGCTGCCTGTTCCACCAGTGGTGGGGTTGCACATACGCTTATTACCGGTTCGCCCCACGCGTGCCTTCCGCACATGCGTCAGGACTCAAAAACGTGGCTAAATAGGATGGCTTTACATCCGAGTGGATCCACCCGTAGTCGCCGCAACGGATTCGCCCGAATTGGTAGGAACCGGCTGAATACCTCCTCTTTGTTCCACTCGTGAACATTTAGTTTTGGGAAATCCCTCTTAAAATCTATCCTGAATCTATTTCTCTCTGCCATTTCAACTCATTAGTTCTGGCCCTTCCCTCTAGAGCAGTTTCTCAACCTCTTCAGCTTTAAGGCGGGTGGGCTTCAACTCCCAGAATTCCCCAGCCAGCAGCCTTTAAGAGGGGTGGACTTCAGCTCCCAGAATTCCCCAGCAGCATGCAATCCAGAGGAGTGGAAAAGTTAGAACTTCCGCAAAGTTTAGAAGCTGCAGTGAATATAGGAATCATACCCTCCTCTTTTTCTTTTTTTACTTATCCCCTGTATTCTATTCAAAGATAGATTGTCCCTAAACCTGGAGGTTCCATTTAGCTTCACCCCTGAACAGGCATGGCTAATCTTCTCGGTCTGATTCATTTCTCCTGTGGGACCACCTAATAACCCTCCCTAACCATCAGTGATGGGTTTCAAAAAATTTTATTACTGGTTCTGTGGGTGTGGCTTACTGGGGCGTGGCATGGCTTGGTGAGCGTGGCTTGGTGGGCAGGGGAAGGATACTGTAAAATCTCCATTCCCACTCCACTCCAGGGGAAGGATGCTGCAAAATCCCCATTTCCTCCCGATCAGATGGGACTCGGGAGGCAGAGAATAGATGGGGGCGGGGCCAGTCAGAATTTTTACTATCGGTTCTCCTAACTACTCAAAATTTCCGCTACCGGTTCTCCAGAACTGGTCAGAACCTGCTGAAACCCGCCTCTGCTAACCATATTATTGTACAATATTGGTATTCAAGAAGTTCTTGACTTACAACCGTTTGCTTCGGTGAGACACAACCGGTCCTCGCACTTAACAACCGTTTGATCCATCTCCTCAGCCCCCCACCCTAATTTTCTAAATTTTTTTTCTTCCTTTCTCCATTCCCTTCCATCTCCTAACACCTTTCCTGGGCTCCTAATTGCCTATTGATTGCTAATTACCAGCCGGGTTTCCACTCTGTTTCATTCTAGCCCAGCATTTGGTAGCAATTGCTGTTCTCTGGTTAATGTGTAGACTTGTGTTGAGGACAGTTGCAATTCTATGGAGGGAACTTTAAAAACAACAACAGATGAACAGAGTTTGAAAGGACCTGATAGGTCATTTAGTCCAGTGGTCATCAACTGGTGGTCCGTGGACCACTGGTACGCCGTGAGAAAATTTTGGTGCTCCGCAGAAAAATTATTTGCATTTTTTTTATATTGCACTAAATCAGGGGTATAAGGGACGCGGCTAAGATGCTGAGCTTGTCGATCGAAATTGGCAGTTCAGAGGTTCGAATCCCTAGTGCTGCCACGTAACGGGGTGAGCTCCCGTGACTTGTCCCAGCTTCTGCCAACCTAGCAGTTCGAAAGCACATTAAAAAAAATTCAAGTAGAAAAATAGGGACCACCTTCGGTGGGAAGGGAACAGCATTCCGTGCACCTTTGGCGTTGAGTCATGCCGGCCACATGACCACAGAGACATCTTCAGACAGCGCTGGCTCTTCAGCTTTGAAACGGAGATGAGCACCGCCCCCTAGAGTTGGGAACGACTAGCAAATACGTGCGAGGGAAACCTTTACCTTTACCTTTTCAATCAGGGGTCCTCAAACTACAGCCCCTGGGCCGGATACGTGCAATGGACGTTTCTGTTGCTGCAGAGAGTCTCCCCCTTCGGGGTCTTTTTGTGTGGGTCGGAGGGGGGGCAGAAATTCTGATTTGGGGTCTGCTTCGGCCTCCTGATGTGGGGCTTTGGGCGAAGGCTGGAGGGAAGAGCCGCTGGTGGCGAAGAGCCGGAGGGCCTCGTTCCAGTGGGACTGCATCATGGCCTGGAACTGGCTGACCATCTCAGCCTGCTGAGACTCCAGGGGCCTTGCACTCCCGCAGGTCTTTCCTCTGCTTGGAAAGCCTATGCTTCTAGTCCTCAGTGAGGTGCTTCTGCTGAGCCTCCTTTTCGGCCAGATCCGATCTGAACTGAGCTGTTTTGCCAACTTTTTCTCATGGTGACCCTACACTATTTCTGACAAATGGCAGTCCAATCTCTCCTTGAAAGCTTCCACAAATTGTGGAGCACCCACAATTTCTGGATTGCAAGTTGTTCCTCTGATTAATTCATTGTTCCGTCAGCAAATTTCTCTTTAGGTCTAGGATGGTCTTCTAAGAAGGGGAAGAAAATGATGCTTAAAAGAACATTTTAACTGCCCTCCTCTGCAGGGTTGTTGTTGTTTTTGCTACCCTCAAGTTTTTCAGCCTGGGGTGTTTAGACTTTCACCGTTGGTCCAGATAAAAAGATGTACCATGGAATTAAATACGGTTCTTCTGCGTTTAATAAATAGCCCCGAAGATCCGGTTTGAGAATTTTTGGCCAGGCGGAGAACTGGCAGGGAAGACCACAACCGACAATGGATTATAAATTTTTGCAAGCTCCGTGTGATTCCACAGCCTATTTTGCAACAGCTGCTGGCTTACCCCAAATTGTGCCAGATCATCATTATTATCGGTGGTAGTGGCGAGGGAAGTAAATAGCATTTGACTTCATCCTCCCTCCTCTGAAAAGCAGAGAAGGGAGGGGGTGCTAGGAAAGGATGCAATTCTACCTTCCCTTTTTGATAACAGCTCCGTGCCCTGCCCAAGCCAAAATGGACAATGAAAGAAAGTCTTAATTCCTGGCTAAGAAAAAGGTGATCTGTATGTGGACTTCCGCTAGTTTTTAGTCTAGTTTAGTTTATTTATACTTATTGTTCTGTCCCCGTCCCACACACGCACCCCCACAGATGGCCCGGAGTTAATAAGCCACACGACAAAGTCTTTGAAGATAAAGCTGGCAGCAACCCAGTGGCTAGCTGCCAATTCAGACTTTACTCACACAAAACAAAGATTAGACTGCAAGCATTCTAAAGCAGGCAAAGTTTCCGCAATACAAGGATTAGTCCAAATGCAGTCCGACAAGGCAGGCAGAAGTCCAGTAACGCAGAGATCATGGATTATTTCTAGTTTTTGCTCGTCACAAACTGAACCGGCCACCACACCCACATTTATACCCTGTGGGGTGTGGTCCGGTGACTCAGCTAATCTCTGGCACACCTTCCCCTCTGCTGCGCATGCTTCTCCCTGCGCCACTGTCGAGGATCCAGCCAGCACTTATCTCCTTCATCGCTATCCACCTGTGGCTGCGGGGATGTGCTTGGCTCTGGGCCTATCTCTTGGCCTTCGATGTCCTCCGGAGGCATTGCCAGAGAGAAGGGTCATGGAGAGGGAGGCCTTGCCTTTCCTCCTCTCCCTCACTCTCAGAGTCTGCATCTGTCAATAGCCCAGGCTCAGGCAACGGAGCCACAACACTTATATGCCGTCCTTCTCCCGAAGGACTCGGGGCGGCTCACAAAGATAAAACAAACAGTAAAATTACAACTAAAATACTCAATTTAAAATCCCCAAGAATGAAAGTTAAAAGCTAGCCAAAGCTGTAGGGAAATTGCAAGCATCCAACGGTGTTGGTTGAGGAAAAATCTGGAGATGAACAGAGTTGGAAGGGACTCTTAGAGGTTAACTAGACCAACCTCCACCCCCCACCCCCCGCTCAAGCATGAGATCCCACCCCATTTCTGACAAATGGCAGTCCAGTCTTTTCTTGAAAGCTTCCAGGGATGGAGCTCCCACAGCTTCTGAAGGCAACTTCTAGTTCTGCAGCGGGAAACTCCTGTTCCCAAAATCAGGAGACAAGACCACAAAAATTGGAGAACACAGGTTTATTTGCTAGCAAAGGTTCAGAGTAATAGCTTGGCAAAGCCTGAACCCAAGAGTCTATCTTTTATAGGTTTTTGCAATTCTAGTTCTACAGATGCTTTCCATTTCCTTATACGTATCGAGATCTAGTACATCAAAACAGGATATAAAAAGAAGTTATGTTTCGGTACATATTCCATATAGGGTTATATCTTGCGTATCTTCCATCACTTGCTAGTTTCGGAACTCCTCACGTGTCAAATATTGTGTTACAGAATAATATGATACATAAGTCCTTAAGCATACAAGTACATTGATCAAGAAGTTGGTACTTTCCTAGTCTTGTGACAGAGATAGGAACAAGTAAAGGTCAATCTTACCTATAGTTTGATATCAATTTACTGGTATGGGTGTACATTGTTATAATTTTAAATTGTTTTAATTGGGTGGTTGATTTTAATTTTATTGTGATTTGTATTGGAGATTGTTTTTGTAAGCCGCCCTGAGTCCCTCGGGAGAATGGCGGCATATAAATCGCAATAATAATAATAACAATATTATTATTATTATTATTATTATTATTATTATTATTATTATTATTATTATTATTATTTTGACTCTACAAAAAACCACCTTACTCGGAAAAGCTTACATCCTCCGATGATACCTTAACAGTTCCTAGGTCCTTGGTTAGGACTCGAGCTGCTGAGCTATTAACCAGCCTCAAAGGCTGTGAATCTCACTAAAGATTAACTAATAATAATAATAATAATTGGGCCCAGCTGCCTCAGTTCTATGGGTGAATTGTTCTCACTGTCAGAAAGTTCCTCCTTATTTCTAGGTTGAATCTCTCCTTGATCAGTTTCCATCCATTATTCCTTGTCTGATGTTCGTGTGCTTTGGAGACTAGCTTGACCCCCTTCCTCCTCTCTGTGGCAGCCCCTCAAATATTGGAAGATGCTCTCCTGTCTCCCCTGGTCCTTCTCTTCACTAGACCAGCCAGGCCCAGTTCCTGCAACCGTTCATCGTATGTTTTAGTCTCCAATCCCCTCATCATCCTGGTTGCTCTTCTCTGCACTTTTTCTAGAGTCTCAACATCTTTTTTATAGTGCGGGGACCAAAATTGGATGCAGTACTCTAGGTGTGACCTTACTAGAGCTTTATAGAGGGGTATTAGTACCTCACTTGATCTTGATTGTATCCCTCTGTTAATGCAATTTAGGATTGCATTGGCTTTTTTGGTTGCCGCTGTACACTGCTGGCTATTTAGCTGGTTGTCCACTAAGACTCCAAGATCCCTCTCATCGTTGCTGCTATTAAGCCTTAATAGATCTTAAGATCTTAAGGCCAGAGAGGAAAGGAGGCACAAATGAAAAGGACTACACAAAACAGAGGTAGTTCTCGATTTACGACTGCAACAGAGCCCAAAATTTCTGTCGCTAAGTGAGACATCTGTTGGAGTTTCTCCCCGTTTTCACAACCTTCCTTGCCACCATTATTAAGCGAATCCCTGCAGCTGTTAGATTAATAATGCAGGTTGTTAAGTGAATCTGCCTTCCCCGTGGACTTGGCTGGTCAGAAGGTTGCAAAAGGAGAACACCTGACCCCGAGACACTGCAACCCATCATAAATACAAGTCAATTTGCCAAGTGTCTGGATTTTGATCACGTGACCGTGGGGGCGGGGGCGGGGAATGCTGCAAAGGTTGTAAGCATGAAAAACCGGTCATCGTTCCCTTTTTTTCGGTGCCGTCAAAACTTCGGACGGTCACTAAATGGAACTGTTGAAAGTCAAGAACTACATCATATTGGCACAACTGGTAAAAACCGACTCTGAAAGTTCCCGCGGTTTTCACCTAATTAAAAAGTAAAAGTTTCCCTCTTTTCCCCCCAAGTCATCAGTCTCATCATCCAATCGAGGTGCTGGCTGGTTCCTTGGTTACTTTGCTCCTCCTCTCCTCAGCCACCTGTCAGAATGACCTTGGTTCCCACAAGAAATATTTTTTGTTTTGACTGCAAAACCCCAGCTAACTATTCCCCCCTCCCTGTCCCTTCTTCTGCCTTGTGGCAACCCTAAAGCCTCCAAGATGGCCTCAACGAGGCCAGGCTCACTTCTTCGGTCTCTCGACATCCTCTCTCTGGGTTTATTTTTAGGGGGGGAAGCGGGGAGAAATTGGTCAAAATCAAAGTTTCCTGTCCTTGTCTTCTCCAAAAAATAAATAAAATAGATGCTCTCGTTCAAGAACGATTTAAGGAGATGCCAGCAACAAAGAAACGCACCGGCTGCCCCGAGTCATTTGAATATTGTTGAAGCACAAAATCAGCTGAGGCTGCAGTGTTCCGACTGGACTGCTGGCTTTTCTTGGCTCTGTCGGACAGTCTCGGTCATCACGCAGGGTGCTTGGCAACACGCTTTCTTTTTCACAAAGCTTCTCCGGGGAGCTGAGTTGGGGCTTTTATTGTGCTGAAATCTCAGCCGCGCAAGGAAAGGTGGATCCAGATGGCCCTTCCTGGGCTGATGTTACGAAGGTGTAGGAATGCAGGCCAAAGTCTTGGGTCAGCCTACTACATGGAGGACCCCGGTTTGCTATTCTGCACTCCCGTTGTTGTTGTTGTTGTTGTTTTGTTAACCAAAGCAGATGTGCGTCTTGGAATGCCTCAGCCTGGCAGATGTTTGTAGAGGAATATGGAAATAACCTTGATGGAAGGATGGAGGCAGAAGAATAGTTTAGTTCTGAGCAGGGTATGAGAAAGAGGCCTGATTTTCAAAGAAAAGATGGCCTCCGACGCTGACACTTTGTTTTTCTTGGGTGCGAAGCAGGTAAGGGTTCCACTTACCTTCGCCTCCCACCGCCGCCGCTACTGGTTTTCTCGAACCGGATACAAGCAGCTGAATACCACCATTGGTGCGAGGGGAGGCAGGGAGAAATTCGGCTTTCGGAGTTCTGCTACGATTTGTTTCTTGCCTTTATAACGGGGCAGCACGGTGGCTCAGAGGTTAAGACTCTGGGCTTGTCAGCGGGGAATGACGGCATTCCAGGTTCGAGACCCGAGCAATACACAACGGGAGGACTGGGGCGAGTTCCCATCTTCACCCTCAGCTCAGTTGCCAGCCTAGCAGTTTGAAAGCATGCAAATGCGAGTAGATGAATAGGTACCACTTTGGTGGGAAGGTCACAGCACTCCGTGACGTCAGGCTGGCCACATGACCGTGGAAATGTCTTCGGACGGTGATGGCCTTGAAACGGAGATGAGCACTGCCCCCTACAGTCAACAACGACTAGCAGAGTAAAATCGGCACGAACTCCTTTATCTCTGTTATCCTTTTTACCTTCGTTATGTTCACAATAGTTTACAATATTTTTACAATATTTCAGAAATATCTTAAGGAGTATATAAGTATATATATATGTCTAAGTGCTATTGCTATTTTCCTTCCTCCCTCCCTCCCTCCCTCCCTTCCTTCCTTAGAGGGCTGTAAAGCACTGTAAAGCAGTATATAAATCTACGTACTATTGCTATTACTATTGCCCTTCCTTCCTTCCTTCCTTCCTTCCTTCCTTCCTTCCTTCCTTCCTCTGCTGACTCTCTAAACCGCTTAGAGAGGGCTGTGAAGCACTGCAAAGCGGCATGTAAGTCTAAAGTGCTATTGCTAAATGCTATGTGATACATGGACATTTTCATCCTGTCGTGTCTCTCTGCACCAACCTGCCTTTCTCTTATAAATATTCACCATGCAGGAGAGCTTTGCAAAAGGAGTGCAAATAGTTTAATTAAGGAAATATTGATTTTTTTCCCCCTCTCCCTTCCCACCTTCCCCAACTGTGCGCAAAAGACAAGAAAGGTTGCCTTAATTTGGCTGCAATGGGCTGTCTCTGAACGCTTGTTTAACTGACCACGGAGAGATCAGGATTGGAGCAGAAATGCCAAATACAGTCTATCTGTTGTTTAGATTGCCGGGGGACTCTTCAACGAATTAGCTGCTTGGCAAAAGGAGGAGCGCACATCATTTTTCTTTCATAATTTTACTTTCCTTTTTAATTTTAATTTAACTTTTTACTTTAAAGGGGACACGGTGGCTCAGTGGCTAAGACACTGAGCTTGTTGATCAAAAGGGTCAGCAGTTCAGCGGTTCGAATCCCTAGTGCCGCCGCATAACGGGGTGAGCTCCCATGACTTGTCCCAACTTCTGCAGCTTGAAGATAGGTGGACTTCAGCTCCCAGAATTCCTCAGCTAGTTTGGCTCGAAGATAGGTGGACTTCAACTCCCAGAATTCCCTAGCTAGCTTGGCTTGAAGATAGGTGGACTTCAACTCCCAGAATTCCCCATCTATCTTGGTTTGAAGATAGGTGGACTTCAACTCCCAGAATTCCCCATCTATCTTGGTTTGAAGATAGGTGGACTTCAACTCCCAGAATTCCTCAGCTAGCTTGACTCAAAGATAGGTGCACTTCAACTCCCAGAATTCCTCAGCTAGCGTGGCTGGCTGGGGATTTCTGGGAGCTGAAGTCCACACATCTTCAGGGGTACCAATGGTCAAAAATACTGGCCTAGAATCTTAGCTGGCTGTTGAATTTTAGGAGTTGAAATCCACATGTCTTGCAGTTACCAATGTTGGCAAAACACCGCCTTAAAGGCTTAGGCCTGGATAAATTGAATTTTCCATAATTATATATTATTTTGTTCTAAACCACATCCATGTATTTGTCCTTCATTATTTTTAATGTACCGAAAATAGTTTGCGAGATTTGAAAGCAGCCTAAGGGGGAAGGTTTAACCTATGTTTAATTTTAATAAATAAATAAATAAATACAATGAGATCTATTTTACGAAAATAAGTAGGATGGAGAGGGTGGGTTTTTTTTTTCTTCCTGTATATCTACTAGCTGCGAAAAGGATGTCATGGGCGCATTTCATACCATTTCCCTGATTTATGAAAAAATTCTTGAGAATGATATAGATGAAGTGCATAGACAGCGTGACATAAATTGAAATTTGATGGATGGGAGGCCTCACCGTCTATAATCAACTTCTTTCTCGATTTGGCGAGATACACAGTGAGGCGTCCCCCTCAGTAATTCTCATAAAACCTCCATTTGTCAGCCGTGGGCTTCTCCGT
Source organism: Arizona elegans (assembly GCA_022577455.1). Taxonomy (NCBI): domain Eukaryota; kingdom Metazoa; phylum Chordata; class Lepidosauria; order Squamata; family Colubridae; genus Arizona; species Arizona elegans. The sequence goes on from JAKOOJ010000104.1 coordinate 119,865, forward strand.
AACACAGAACTGTAGCTTTGCTACAACCGCAAGTTGTGACACCTGAGGCTTGTGCCCGTAACGCAGCTTAATTTCTAAGCTCATTAATACATTTCCCTTAGCCTTGGTCCGTGATAGCGAACTTATGGTATGTGCGGGACCGGAAGTCGGCAAACGAGCTGTTTTCGGTCTCCGGAGGGCCTCCGGGGTGGGGTGGGGAAGGTTGTTTTCGCCCTCCCCAGACTCCTAGAAAGGCTCTGGAGGGTGGGGAGAGCAAATAACGGGCCTTCCGGTCCTACCGGAAGTTGGCAAACAGGCCGTTTTCGGCCTCCGGAGGGCCTCCAGGGTGGTGGGGAAGGCTGTTTTCGCCCTCCCCAGACTCCTAGAAAGGCTTCAGAGGCTGGGGAGAGCAAAAAACAGGCCTACCATGCCAGGAGTGGGGGGGGGGGGTTACGCGCGCATACGTGGGGACAGGGTACATAGAATTATGGGTGTGGGCACGTATGTGCGCGACCCTCCCCCCCCCACTCCTGGCACGCAATGGCAACAAGGTTAGACATCACTGTCCGAGGTAGTTCTCAAATTACAACAATTCATTTAGTGGCCATTCGAAGTCACAACAGCACTGAAAAGGTGACTTATGACCGTTTTTTCACACGTACAATTGTTACAGCATCCCCGTGGTCATGTGATCAAAATTCAGATGCTAACTGATTCATATTTACGACGGTTGCAGCGTCCCGGGGTCACATGATCACCTTTTGTGACCTTCTGGCTGGCAATGTCCACAGGGAAGCAGATTCACTTAACAGCCGTGTTACTAGCTTAACAACTGCAGTGACTCACTTAACAACCGTGTCAAGAAAGGTCGTAAAAATGAGGTAAAATTCACTGAATAACTGTCTCGCTTAAAAACAGAAATTTTCGGCTCAGTTGGGTTCATATGTCAAGGAACATATGTCAGAATAATAGAGCTGGAAGGGACCTTCAAGGTCTTCTAGTCCAATCCCCTGCTTAGGCAGGAAGCCCTATACCAGGGCTGTCAAACTCGCAGCCCACGGGCCAGATGTGTCACACGCTGGCCACGCCCACACCCGGTTTAGCGAAGGGGGAAAAAGTCCCGATATGTCACATGACGATGCCATGACGATGGGAGTTTGACAGCCCTGCCCTATATCATTTCAGACAAATGGTTGTCTAGCCTCTTCTTTAACCTGGGTTTACATGGGAATCTTTCTTTCTTAGCTTTAGTAAAAGTATACCTTTTGCTGCAAATGGGAGTCGAGGGTCTTCCTTTCTAAATGTCCGAGCTGGGACAGGCCTGACACAGCATTTCCTACTAGATCGAGGCCATCTATCCAATGGCTTAGCTCACCTTAAATGCGTGGACGGTTATATTAGCTCGCACGCCCACTAGAGTGAGGAAAAACGGCTGAAAAATGAGATCCGTTTTAAGGAAAAGATGTGTTATATTTATAAATTATCACATTATGATGGGGGCTAATTCTGTGAAGAATTTAGGCTGGAGATGAAGGTGAAAAGTAAGTGATAAAAGGAGCGTTACAGATCTCGTGGGACCGAAAGACTATGATGGAAGTTCAAAAAGAAAAGAAAAAATTAGCTGGGAAAAGAAAGCTTGGAGGCAGGGCTGGTTGTTTTGCATATCGATAGTCCTCGATTTACAACCATTCATTTAGTGACCATTCGAAGTTAGAACATGATTTATGGCTCTTTTTCACACTTACAGCTGTTGTAGCCTTCCCGTGATCATGTGATCAAAATTTGGATGCTTGGCAACAGCCTCGTATTTATGATGGTGGCGGTGTCCGGCGGTCATGTTCCAACTTCAAATGATCATTAAACAAGAAGTTACTAATTGAGGACTACCTGCAGTGCTTCTATTTCTCACTATACCTTCCCAACTTGAAGATGGGTGGCTGGCTGGGGAATTCTGGGAGTTGAAGTCCACCCATCTTAACACACGCTGGCTGGGGAATTCTGGGAGTTGAAGTCCACCCATCTTAACACACGCTGGCTGGGGAATTCTGGGAGTTGAAGTCCACCTATCTTAAAGCCTGCTGGCTGGGGAATTCTGGGAGTTGAAGTCCACCTATCTTAAAGCCTGCTGGCTGGGGAATTCTGGGAGTTGAAGTGCACCTATCTTAAAGCCTGCTGGCTGGGGAATTCTGGGAGTTGAAGTCCACCTATCTTAAAGCCTGCTGGCTGGGGAATTCTGGGAGTTGAAGTCCACCTATCTTAAAGCCTGCTGGCTGGGGAATTCTGGGAGTTGAAGTCCACCTATCTTAAAGCCTGCTGGCTGGGGAATTCTGGGAGTTGAAGTTCACCTATCTTTTTTTTTTTTTTTTTTATTGAAAAAGTTTTAAAACAAACACAATTTCCCCACAACCCTCCCTCCCAACCCCCTCCCCCTCCCCGACTTCCCAGAGCAGAACACAAGGTATTTCTATTAACCTTTAACAATGAACTAAATTGCATAACCATTCATCAAACTAACACCCCCTAAAAAAAAATTCTTAACCCCCCATATATAAAATCTTATTTCTTAAACATAATACTTCTAATATCACTTATATAGCGCTTATACAAATAAAAGAAATCATTCATAAGCTATTTGATATTTTTTGGTCTGATACTTATTTTGTATATAATCAATCCATCTTCTCCAGTCCTGTATATACCTTTCTTGTGTGTGATCCTTCAGATATGCTGAAATTTTAGCCATTTCAGCTAAATTAGTTACTTTCAATATCCAATCATCAATAGTAGGCAAATAGTCCTTCTTCCAGTGTTGTGCTACCAACAATCTTGCTGCTGTTATCAAGTTCAAAATCAATTTAGTCTCTGCAACTGTACAGTCCGTAGTTATACCCATTAAGAACAACTGTGGAGTAAATTTCAGTCTCTTTTTAAAAATATTCTGCATCACCCACCAAATCTTTATCCAAAATGCTTTGATTTTTCTACAAGTCCACCATATATGATAATAAGTTGCATCATCACAATCACATCTCCAACATTTAGCTTGCACATTAGGATACATACATGATAATTTTTTGGGATCTAAGTGCCATCTATAGAACATTTTATAAAAATTTTCTCTTAAATTTTGTGCTTGTGTAAATTTCACATTTCTAATCCAAATCTTTTCCCAAGTCTCCATCATTACTGGCTCTTGAAAATTTTGTGCCCATTTAATCATACAATCTTTAACCAATTCCGTCTCAGAATCTATTTCCAATAAAGCATTATACAACCTTTTAATATGCATTTGTTTTTGATCTCTAATTTGTTTTACCAAATTCTCCTCATTTTGCACAAAGCCAGTTTTTTGATCTTCCTTCCATCTAGCTTGAAGTTGACCGTACTGAAACCATGTGTAAATTATACCTTCTTCTCTCAGTGTATCTAAAGATTTCAAATACATTACCCCCCTTTCAATAATAAGAAGCTCTTTATAGTTAATCACCTCCTGTTTTTGTTCTATACTTATATTTTCTATTGCATGTCTAGGATTTGCCCATACAGGTATCTTATAATTTAACTTATATTGATATTTTTTCCAAACCCTCAACAAAGCATTTCTTAATATATGAGCCTTAAATACTTTATCCACTTTTTTGTCATATAACAAATAGGCATGCCATCCATATAACAAATCATGACCTTCTAAATTCAAAATTCTCCCCTCAGTTAAATTAAACCAATCACTAATTTGTGATAAAACCGCTGCTTCATAATATAATCTTAAATTAGGCATTTTGAGACCCCCTCTTTCACGTGTATCTTGCATAATTTTCATTTTTATTCTGGGTTTTTTCCCAGCCCAAATAAAAGTATTAACACCTTTCTGCCATTCTCTCAAATTCTCATCTTTCTTAAGCACAGGTAACATTTGGAACAAAAATAAAAATCTAGGTAAGACATTCATTTTAATTGCTGCAATTCTTCCCAATAAAGACAACTGTAATTTTTTCCAATTTTCCATATCCTTCTGTACCTTCTGCCAAAGGACCTCATAATTGTTTTTGTATAATTTTGTATTTGAAGCTGCTATGTATACCCCTAGATATTTAACCTTTTTAACTATTTCAAAATCTGTTAATCTCGCCAGTTTATCTCTTTCCAGTATAGTCATATTTTTAACTATCATCTTTGTCTTATGTGGGTTAACTTTAAATCCTGATACTTTCCCGTATTGATCGATTATATCCAATATATATGGAACCAACTCTATAGGTTGGGATAAGGTAATAACCAAATCATCTGCAAATGCTCTTAATCTATAATCTTGTTGTCTAATTACAATACCCTTCAGTTTTTCTGAGTCCCGTATCTTGTTCAATAATACCTCCAAAGTCAAAATAAATAATAGTGGGGACAGAGGACACCCCTGCCTTGTTCCTCTCTCAATTTTAAAAGCCTCTGTTAAACCTCCATTAACTATAATTTGTGCTGTTTGCTGCTGATATATCGCTCTAATTGATTGTGTAAAATATTCCCCAAAATGCATTTTCTCTATTATTTTAAACAAAAATTGCCAGTTCAAACGATCAAATGCCTTCTCTGCATCCAAAAATATAAACGCTGCAGGGACTTGATTATTTTTTTTCAAGTATTCCAGTAAGTTTACGATTTGTCTAACATTATATCTCATTTGTCTCCCTTTTATAAACCCTGATTGATCATTATGAATTATTTGTTGCATAACTGGCATTAATCTATTAGCCAATATCTTAGCAAAAATCTTATAATCAGTATTCAGAAGTGAAATTGGCCTGAAGTTCTCAGGTTTAATGGAGTTTTGGTCCTCTTTTGGAATTAGTGAGACAAAAGCTGTTTTCCAGGAAGGTGGTACTCCTCCTCCTACTTGTATTTTATTAAATAAGATTTTGAGTGGTTCTAACATTTCAGATTGTAAATGTTTATAATAGACAGCTGTTAATCCATCTGTTCCTGGAGCCTTACCTATTTTTAAATGTTTAATTGCCCCAACAATTTCCTCGGACGTTATTGGCTGATTCAATCTCTCTCTCTGTTCCAATGTTAATTCAGGAATCTCCATCTTTAAATATCTATCAATATCAACATCTTGAATCACATCTTTAGCATATAACTTTGTATAAAACTCCAAAAAAGCCTTTTTTATTAAATTCTGTTGATAAATTTCTTTACCTCTAAATTCTATCTTATCTATAACACGTAATTTTTGTTTTTTCCTCATCGTATAAGCCAACCATCTCCCAGGTTTATTAGCATTACAAAATGTATTATGTCTGGCATATTGTATGCTAGTTGCTACTTGCCCAGCCAATAACATATTAAATTGCTCTCTTAAAATATTAATCATATCTTTTGCCTTTTTATCTCCCGGGTTAGTTATAAGCGATTGTTCTTTCTTTTTAATTTCCTCCTCTATCTCTTTCCGTCTGTTTTGTTGTTTTAGTCTATATTTATTGTTCAAAAAAATTAATGTTCCTCTCATATATGCCTTACTCGCATCCCATACCATCTCCATCGAGGTTCCTTTATTCATATTGTTAACAAAAAATTCTTTCATTTGTTTTTTAAGCTCAGACAAGTTATCTTCATATCTAAATAAATTCTCATTTAACCTCCAAGACCTCCTTTCCCCTCTTTCCTGCTCTAATTCCACCCAAACCGGGCTATGATCAGTTAAAGATCTTGGAGAAGTTCACCTATCTTAAAGCCTGCTGGCTGGGGAATTCTGGGAGTTGAAGTCCACCTATCTTAAAGCCTGCTGGCTGGGGAATTCTGGGAGTTGAAGTCCACCCATCTTCAAGCTAATCTACCATCCTGGCTCTCAGTTCCAATATAGCCAAGTCACTTTGCATATATCTGGAACCTTCAGAGGCCTCCAAGGTCTTTTAGAAGCCCTGATATTTGTTGTCGTTGTCAGGAGAACCTTCCCATCTGAACTCCTTGCCAGGAGCCCCCTGGGACTAACAAAGTTTTAAAAACAAAGACAGCCCTGAGTTGTTGATTATAAGAGCCGTGTGTCTGTCTGTGTGATTTTGCCTCTGTTGTCAGCAGTCCTTCTATGTTGACTAATTTCCAAAGGTTTTCATTTTCTTGAGTATCTAAAAAGAGAGCTGGGAACATTGGCATTGATGTGTCAAACATGAGATTTCTTGGGCTAAACGTATGACTCTACTAGCTGGACGCCCGTGTTTTCACTACGAAACTATGTGCTCGGGCTTGATAAATTGACACTTGCAGCCTGAAACTTAATGTGGAATGTGTAACTCAGTAGCATCAGAGTGTGTTAATATAATGCAACTGGCAGTTGGAACAGAGGGGGAGCAGAATGTCTCAGCCGGAAGCATCCATCAGTATTCATCCAGCTAGCATCTTCTCAGTGTGTGAGAGAGTTGAGGGGTGTTTGGAAACTCAAAAAGTATTTGTTGTGTGAGCAAGAAGGAGACAGGAAGGAAGCTGGGCATGGCTTACAACTGTTCTGTAGTAAAGCTGCTTCCTGCTGTGAAAGTAAAACTGAAAGTGAAACGACTCTCCTCTGCTTGTGTTTTGCATTTGGAACAGATTTCTTTTCAGGTGGGAAGGGGGAGTACAACTCCTTAGCATTAGAGTGTGTTATAATAATATAGGAAATACTAATGCTCTGATGGTCATTTCAAAAAATTCTTTCTTAGTGAGCACCTAGAAGCCAAGATAGGTGGCAGATTTCAGGTTTGTAGGCTTTACGGTTCTGGAGATTTCGTGGTTTTCGCTTTTATATATGTAGAAGATACACGCTGTAACTCTTTCTCGAAGGCTTAAGATGTTCTGTATACAGATAGTCGTCAACAAGAAAGGAAGGACCAGGAGTGACATGATGACAATCTTCTAATATTTGAGGGGCTGCCCCAAAGAGGAGGGAGCCAAACTATTCTCCAAAGCACCTGAAGGCAGGACAAGAAGCAATGGGTGGAAACTAATCAAGGAGAGAAGCAACCTGGAATTAAGGAGAAACTTCCTAACAGTGAGGACAATTAACCAGCCTTGCCTCCAGAGGTTGTGGGCGCTCCATCAATGGAAGTCTTTAAGAAGAGATTGGTCAAATGTTTGTCTGGAATGGTACAGGATCTCCTGCTTAAGCAGGGGGTTGGACTAGAAGACCTCCAAGGTCCCTTCCAGCTGTACTCTGATCAAAACCTATCCTCCAAGTCACCTGAAGGCAGAACAAGAAACATTGGATGGAAATTAATCAAGGAGAGAAGCAACCTAGAACTATGGCAACTGGTCCAGAAGTGGGTTTCAATTTAGTTTCCTACTGGTTTGCTCATGCCTGTACGTGTGCAATGCTTCTGTACATGCTCAGAAGCATCTGGACAGATGGGCGGAGCCTCCCACCGCTGCTACCGGTTTGCCCAATCCGAGGCGAACTGGTAGCAACCCACCACTGGACTGGTCCAATGTCACCCAGCTGGCTTTCATGCCTAAGGCGGGACTAGAACTCACTGCCTCCTGGTGATTGGCCCAAAGTCACCCAGCTAGCTTTCATGCCTAAGGCGGGACTAGAACTCACAGTCTCCTGGTGATTGGCCCAAAGTCACCCAGCTGGCTTTCATGCCTAAAACAGGACTAGAATTCACCGTCTCCTGGTGATTGGCCCAAAGTCACCCAGCTGGCTTTCATGCCTAAGGCAGGACTAGAATTCACAGTCTCCTGGTGATTGGCCCAAAGTCACCCAGCTGGCTTTCATGCCTAAAACAGGACTAGAACTCACCGTCTCCTGGTTTTCTAGGCCAGGGGACTAAAGAGGTTGAAGGCAAAAATTGCTTCCTTCAGCCTTTCAAGCCGGAGACCAAATACCACCAAATCCACAATGGCATTTTCCACCTTGACACCTGCTTGTTGTCAAAGTTTTATCATAAGCCCTTCTTTATCTTGAATTGTATTTTGTCAGTGGCCACAAAGAAGAGCTACCTTAGTCCCTCAAATAAATGACATCAAAGCAGGGATGGGGGAAAGACATCTTAAGCATCCCTGTTTAGGATGCCAACAGCGTTTCCATCCTCCCAACTGGGTAGCCCTAAGTAAGTTCACGAGAACAATGTCTGTCCTCCTTGTCATTTGGGAAAGTCTAAATTCACAATAAATTTTCTCATCTCCTTTTTTTTTTTTCCCCCGCCTTCCAAAATTGCCTTGTTGTTTTCTTTTCCTGGGCAGGTGGGCACATGTCCAAGGATAGCTTTGAACCACAGACACCTTTCATTATCATCCTGGGGGGGGACCAAGAAAAGCCCCAGAGGCATTCTGGGAAATCGATACGATGTTGGTAGCCAGCCAAAGCTCTTGGTTTATTTTGTTAAGTTACAAAAATCTTAAAAAGGGAAGAGAGAGAGAGAGAAGGAGCTTGTGGCTATTGAGAAAGGTGACTGCAAAATTCAGAGTAAGGTAAAGGTAAAAGTTCCTCTCGCCCATACGTGCTAGTCGTTCCCAACTCTAGGGGGCGCTGCTCATCTCCGTTTCAAAGCCGAAGAGCCAGCGCTGTCCGAAGACGTCTCCGTGGTCATGTGGCCGGCATGACTCAACGCCAAAGGCGCATGGAACGCTGTTCCCTTCCCACCAAAGGTGGTCCCTATTTTTCTACTTGCATTTTTTACCTGCTTTCGAACTGCTAGGTTGGCAGAAGCTGGGACAAGTCACGGGAGCTCACCCCATGACGCAGTGCTTGGGATTTGAACCGCTGAACTGCCGACGTTTCGATTGACAAGCTCAGCATCTTAGCCACTGAGCCACCACATCCCAAAATTCAGGGTACCAATCCCAATTATTCTTTTATATGCAGGTTGATTTACAATGTTTGTTTAGTGACCATTCAAAGTGACGACAAAGGACTTATGACCAGTTTTCACATCGAGGACTGTTGCAGCCTCCGCACCGTCACGTGAGCCAAATTCGAATGCTTGGCAACTGGCAGGTACCTAGGACGGTTGCAGCATCCCAAGATCACGTGATGTAACCATCTGTAACCTTCCCAGCCAGCTTCCAACAAGCAAAAAGTCAATGGGGGGAAGCCAGATTTGCTTAATGGCTGCACAATTCGCTTAACAACGACAGTGATTTGCTTAACAGCCCTGGCAAAAAAAAAAGATGGGGCAAATTCACTTAACAACTGCCCTGCTTTATCAATGACTGTGCTCCTGCGTTGAGGTGGAGAATTACCTGTGTATAACCTTAACCCTAACTGCTTTAGCAAAGGACATTTTCAGCTGAAGTTTGCTCCTGTGTTGAGGTGGGGAACTACCTATGCATATCCATCTTTGTCTTCTGATAATCTTTCTCAACCCTTTTCGTTTTTTCCCGGAAGCTGGAAGCCAAAACACTTTTGCAAATGTCCACAGCTATCTGCAAGGAGTATAAATCCTTCCGTTCCCCAATGGAAGTCAGAGCTGAAGAAGCTTTTTGGATTGAGAAGTGAAACCTCTTCAAAGAAAAACCAGAAAGAATAGAATAGAATAGAATAGAATAGAATAGAATAGAATAGAATAGAATAGAATAGAATAGAATAGAATAGAATAAACAGAGTTGGAAGGGACCTTGGAGGTCTTCTAGTCCAACCCCCTGTTTAGGCAGGAAACCCTACATCACTTCAGACAAATGGTTATCCAGCATCTTCTTAAAAACTTCTAGTGTTGGAGCATCCACAACTTCTGGAGGCAAGTAGTTCCACTGGTTAATTGTTCTCACTGTCAGGAAGTTTCTCCTTAGTTCTAGGTTGCTTCTCTCCTTGGTTAGTTTCCACCCATTGCTTCTTGTCCTACCCTCAGGTGCTTTGAAGAATAGCTTGACTCCTTCTTCTTTGGGGCAGCCCCTGAGATGTTGGAAGACTGCTATCATGTTAGTTAGTTAGTTTATTATATTTATATAATATTATTAGTATATTATTATTATTAGTTTATTATATTTATATACCGCCCCCTCTCCCGAGGGACTCGGGGCGGTGAACAGCAAATAAAATACACAGATACAAAATTTAAAACAATATTAAAATCCAATGTCTCCCCTAGTCCTTCTTTTCATCAAACTAGACATATCCAGTTCCTGCAACTGTTCTTCAGATGTTCAGTTCAAAGTCCAGTTGCCTCTTGGAAAAAAAAAAATCACCTTTGGGACTTTTGCATTTTTGTACACCAAAGATGGTTCAAGGCCATGACCTAAAAAGGGCTCAGGGCAGTTGTATTTCTCTCCAAATCCTCCCCAGAAAATTTTTTCAAAAATTTTGAGTTTCTATCTGGCCTTCTGGTGTCTCCCCTAAGCCTTAAATGCCAGGAGCTCTCCAGGGTCCTGAAAATCCAGTGTTAGCTCCTGACTCTCCATCTTCCACGCGTTGCTATTCTCCCTCTCAATCCCTCCCGTTTCTCTCCCGTTGCCCATGAACTGGTGGACTCTGTTTCCCCGCCGATTCCATTAGAGATCCCTCATTGGAGATCTAATGGGGCCGTGTCTCATATTCTCCTCCGCTTCGGGCGCTCGCCATTGATGGGATTGATTTGCGACCTTCTGCTTCCTTACGATCTTCTTCTCCCTCGGTTGGACACGCGATGGCGAAGAACACCAGGAAGTGTTGTGTTTGGGTCAGATCAATTGGCGGCGGGGGGGGGCTCTCAGCTGTTGCTTTCCATCTCATAACGTTCGCCCATTGACTATTCTTTGAGTTCACCGTTGTGAGACACAACTTGTCCTGTTGTCAAGGAGGACAGAAGAACAAGACAGGGTCTTTCTCCATCAAGGAAGATTGATGTGGCTGTTGTCGTTAGTTGCGAAGTCATGTCTGACCCATTGCGACCCCATGGACCATGTTCCTCCAGGCAACATGGTCCATGGGGACCATGTTCCTGTCCTCTACCATCCTCTGAAGTCCATTTAAGCTCACACTGACTGCTTCAGTGACTCCATCCAGCCACCTCCTTCTCTGCCGTCCCCTTCTTCTCCTTTTGCCCTCCATCGTTCCCAGCATTGGGCTCTTCTCCAGGGAGTCCTTCCTTCCTTCTCCTTAGGTGGCCAAAGGATTTGAGTTTCCTCTTCAGGATCTGGCCTTCTAAACAGCAGTCAGGGTTGATCTCCTCTAGGACCGACCGATTGGATGGCCTTGCAGTCCAAGGGACTCACAGGAGTCTTCTCCAGCACTAGAGTTCAAAAGCCTCAATTGATGCAGGTGGGAAATCTTGTTTAACACTGAGGTTGCCCCGATTCAGGAATTGGGGTTGGGGGGGATATCACTGCAGTTTGAAGAATCCACTTGGTTAAGGCACCAGGCTAGAAACTGGGAGACTGTGAGTTCTAGTCCTGTCTTAGGCCTGAAAGTTGTCTGGGTGCCTTTGGGCCAATCATCAGGAGATGATGAGTTCCAGTCTCACCTTGCCCATTAAAAGCTAGCTGGTTGACTTTCGGCCAATCACCAGGGGATCCCGAGTTCTAGTCCTGCCTTAGGCATGAAAGCCAGGTAGGTGACTTTGGGCCAATCAGCAGGGAGACAGTGAGTTCTAGTCCCGCCTTAGGCATGAAAGCCAGGTAGTGACTTTGGGCCAATCAGCAGGGAGACAGTGAGTTCTAGTCCCGCCTTAGGCATGAAAGCTGGATGGGTGACTTTGGGCCAATCCCTCTTTCTCAACCCACTCTACCTCACAGGGTTGTTGTTTTTGGGCAAGGAGGAGGAAGAAGGGGGCTATGTCCGCCACCTTGTGTTATTTGTGAAACAAATAAGGCCGAAATAATAAATAAATACAGAAATAAATTCATAAATAAATTTAAATATCTGTGACGTTCTGGGACCCTTCGAGTCACATTTTTTTCTGAGCTGAGGGCCCCCTTTGGCATTTTAACAGCAGGCCCAGAGTCCATATTTCCAAGGTCAACAATGTTGACAAGATGAAGAATAATTCCCCACAAACACCCACACTTTAAAGTTATCTAGAGGGTAATTTGTGCCATGATACCTGTTTTATAACTTCAACTTCTCTCGTGTTTTTTTTAAAAAAGACTATTGTGTAACACTTTTGAACAAAAGCTGATGTGATGGAGCCAGGCTGTCCCTTCTGGCAAGCTAGCTTCTCCCCAGGATCCCAAGAGGTTGTGTGTACAGGTGCCATGAGCTCACACCTGGCAACAGGTGTGGTGGCAGCAGCTGTAGAAGGTTCCTTGCTTTGTTTTGTTTTTTTCTTTTCCTTTTTCTTTTCCACGCACATCACCTCACAGCTCTGCAAACACCCTTCTCAGCCCAAGGAGACCTTGAAGGGGCGGTGCATGATGGGTATTCTTCCCCACCCACCCCCTGCCCCACATCCTGCATCTCATGACAATGAACTCCCCACCACCCCTCCCATTTCGTTATTGTTGCTTACTCTCAGCCATTCTCCTAGACCAAGAGTCAGCAACCTGCAGCTCTGGAGCCGCATGTGGCTCTTTCACCCCTCTGCTGCGGGCTCCCTGTCACTCAAAATATCCGTCACCACCGCCAAGGTGCGACACCTGCCAGCACACGATTTATTGAGCTTTTCGACCTCCGGTAGGCCAACCATGGATAAATCCAAGAAAAGAAAAGTTTCAGAAGAAAACAGAATGTTTAATTCAACTACATAGGCTAGTTTTGTGGCCGCTCAAGAAATAAGTCAGGCACGGGAAGGGTTTTTGTGGCTCCCGGTGTTTTCTTTTCTGTGGGAAACGGGTCCAAATGGCTCTCTGAGTGTTTAAGGTTGCAGACCCCTGGTTTAGACTCCAAATACTGGCTAGTCCACAGATGGCCCCAGATTTTCCATGCCTTCCTTCCTTCCCTCCTTCCTTCCTTCCTTCTTACCTTCCTTCCTTCCTTCCTTCCCTCCCTCCCTCCCTCCTTTCCTTCCTTCCTACCTTCCTTCCTTCCTTCCTTCCCTCCCTCCCTCCCTCCTTTCCTTCCTTCCTTCCTTCCTTCCTTCCTTCCTACCTTCCTTCCTTCCCTCCCTCCCTCCTTTCCTTCCTTCCTTCCTTCCCTTCCTCCTTCCTTCCTTCCTTCCTTTCTACCTTCCTTCCTCCCTTCCTTCCTTCCTTCCCTCCCTCCCTCCTTTCCTTCCTTCCTTCCTTCCTTCCTTTCTTCCTTCCCTCCTTCCTTGATTCCTTCCTTCTCTCCCTCCCTCCCTCCTTTCCTTCCTTCCTTCCTTCCTTCCTTCCTTCCTTCCTTCCTTCCTTCCTTCCTTCCTTCCTTGTGGTTAGAATGTAATATTGCAGGCTAACTGCCCATTGCCAACAGTTTGATCCTGACCGGCTCAGGGTTGACTCAACCTTCCGTCTTTCTGAGATGGGTAAAATGAGGACCCAGATTGTTGGGGGTAAGATGCTGACTCTGTAAACCGCTTAGAGAGGGCCGTAAAGCACCACGAAGTGGTATATAAGTCTAAGAGCTATTGGGATTGTGATCGTGGGCGTACCGACTCCAAAGAAATTCCCGTTGAATTCAATGAAGCTACATCTCAGGCGCATGAGGACAGCATTATAAATCTGTACAACTATTTGCAAGGGGTGGATTTGGTCTCCACATAGAATCAGCTTGGTGCCGCTTGGGGAACTCTGTATCAAAAAATTGGAATAAACCCATTTCTGCTTCCTAGCAACTAAACTTTCAAGAACCTGCAAAAGCAAGAACCGGGGGATATGTGCATGTGAATGATTTGATCTCAGATTGCCGGTTGGGAACACCAGAAATGTGTTTTTGATTTCCCTAATCTTCGGAATATATTTCTTCCTTGATGCTCTTCATAAAAGCAAGATCTCATTAGGTGAGGCGCAGCGGAGTTTTCGTCAAAACTTAGCTGGCTTTTCGTACTGAAGGCGGCCTCCCCCTTTCTCTGGGTTTTCGTATCCTCTTTTCTACCTACTGTTGTTTTCAAAACCATTCTTAAAAAACAGGGAGGGATTACAAATGCATCTAAATCAGGGGTGAAATCCAGCAGGCTCTGACAGGTTCTGGAGAAGCGGTAGCGGATATTTTGAGTAGTTTGGAGAACTGGCAAATCTCACCTTTGATTGGCTCCAAAGTGGGGAGAGAATGGGGATTTTGCAGTATCCTTCCCCTGGAGAGGGGAGAGAATGGAGATTTTGCAGTATCCTTCCCCTGGAGTAGGGTGGGAATGGGGATTTTGCACTATCCTTCCCCTGGAGTAGGGAGAGAATGGAGATTTTGCAGTATCCTTCCCCTGGAGTGGGGTGGGAATGAGGATTTTGCAGTATCCTTCCCCTGGAGTGGGGTGCGAATGGGGATTTTGCAGTATCCTTCCCCTGGAGAGGGGAGAGAATGGAGATTTTGCAGTATCCTTCCCCTGGAGTAGGGTGGGAATGGGGATTTTGCAGTATCCTTCCCCTGGAGTAGGGAGAGAATGGAGATTTTGCAGTATCCTTCCCCTGGAGTGGGGTGGGAATGAGGATTTTGCAGTATCCTTCCCCTGGAGTGGGGTGCGAATGGGGATTTTGCAGTATCCTTCCCCTGGAGTGGGGTGGGAATGAGGATTTTGCAGTATCCTTCCCCTGGAGTGGGGTGGGAATGGGGATTTTGCAGTATCCTTCCCCTGGAGTGGGGTGGGAATGGGGATTTTGCAGTATCCTTCCCCTGGAGTGGGGAGAGAATGGAGATTTTGCAGTATCCTTCCCCTGGAGTGGGGTGGGAATGAGGATTTTGCAGTATCCTTCCCCTGGAGTGGGGAGAGAATGGAGATTTTGCAGTATCCTTCCCCTGGAGTGGGGTGGGAATGAGGATTTTGCAGTATCCTTCCCCTGGAGTGGGGTGGGAATGGGGATTTTGCAGTATCCTTCCCCCCGGAATGGGGTGGGAATGGGGATTTTGCAGTATCCTTCCTCTGGAGTGTGGAGGGAATGGGGATTTTGCAGTATCCTTCCCCTGTCCTGCTCACCAAGCCACACCACGCCCACAGAACAGGTAGTTAAAAAAAATTGAATTTCACCACTGATCTAAATAGAATAAATAAATAATAATAATGTGATGCCAAATCACAATCTGAATTGTGCGACGAATGATAATAAATAAATATAAAGAATAGGAGGAGACCTTTCGATCGACAAGCTCAGCATCTTAGCCACTGAGCCGCCGCGTCCCTCTTATTTTTCTGGAGTGGAAATTAAAAATTCCCCTTTTTTCCACCAGAAGCGGTCCACGCAAGTTTCCTGGGCGAGATATCAGACAAGCCACATCCCTGCCACTGCCGTGACCCCGTTCTGTCAAGGGCCAGTGGGTTACAACTGGAGGAACTCTTTTAATTAAATGGAACTGGCTGTAGGGATGGGTTTCGGCGTTCCCATCTGTTAGTTAAAGCTGTCAGCATCGCTAGGCGCTGGAGGGCGAATGGCGGATTTAGGTCATGCCTGAGGGAGGCAGGCAGGCAGTTCGGTGCTCTCAGGGAGGACGGGAGCCGTGGCAAGGAAGCAGCGCTTATTCTGATCTTTCGGAAATTTATTATTCCGATTATTCAGAATTTATTCTGGAGTGGTGCGGTGGCTCAGAGGTGGAGCTCTGGCCTTACAATCCAGAGGCTTGTCAGTTTGATCCTAGGTAGAGGCAGATATTTCTCTCTCTCTCTCTGGGCACACTGAGAATATAGCTGCTGAACAAAACTCCACCCTGGCAACAGGAAAGGCATCCGGCCAGTAAAACATTCAACTTCATTCAATTGCCCAAGACTTCACCCCAGCAAGGGATTATGGAGGCCGTTCAATGATGATGATGATGATGATGATGATGATGATGATGATGATGATTCAGAATTTATTCTGATCTCTTAGAATTATTTTTTTTTTTTTTTGGCTTTAATTTATATGCCGCCCTTCTCCGGAGACTCAGGGCGGCTTACAATGTGCTCAGCAATAGCCTTCATCCTTTTGTATATTTATACAAAGTCAGCTTATTGCCCCCACAACTGGGTCCTCATTTCACCTACCTTAGAAAGGATGGAAGGCTGAGTAAACCTTGAGCCTTGGCGAGATTCGAACCCTGCAGTAATTGCAGGCAGCTGGTCTTAATAACCAGCTTAATAACAGGGTGCCTTAAACCCCTGTACTACTAAGGCTCTTTGGATCATTCAGCATTTATTCTGATCATTGTGCCACGAATAATAACAAATATAAAGACTAGGAGAACATATTCGATTACAGAAGACACTTTCTTACGATAGGTAGTCCTCAACTTACTTTAAGGAGGCCTGGAAGCTGCCCCACTGCAAAGGCCAGAGAAGGAATGTTGCATTCCAACAGAAAACAGATGGTTTTCAGGCAGTCCTCGACTTATGACCACCGTGGGGAGCGGACATTCTGTTGCTAAGCAGGGCAGTTTTGAAACTGTGTCTGGTTTTATAAAACCTTTTTTTTTTTTTGGTCACGATTGTCAAGGAAATCAACTGCGGTTGTTCAGTGAATTGCACCGTCATTAAGCAAATCCTCCATTGGCTTTGTTGGAAGCCTCTTGGGAAGCTTGCAAATTGGGATCAGTGACCCTGAGATTCCACGACCGTTGTAAATACAATGGCCAAGCGCCTGAATTTTGGGGATGTTGCGTGCGATGGTTGTGTGAGGTCATAGGTCACCCAGGCAGGTAGTCCTCGAATTACGACCACAATTGCCCACCCCACCAAATTTCCATTGCTAAATAAGGCAGTTGTTTTAAGTTGAGTTGTGCCTCGTTTTATGAGCTTTTTGGCCAGGGTTGACAAGCAAATCATTGCAGTTGTTAAGTGGATCATGTGGTCATTAAGCAAATCCAGATCTGCCCCCATTAACTTTTGATTAACTTTGCTTATCAAAAACCTGGCTGGGAAGTCCGCAAACAGCATTCAGAGGACTCCAGGATTCTGCAACCGCCATAAATACAAGTCAAGTGCCCAGATTTTGATTGCGCGACCCCCGAGGATGCCGTGCCGGTCATAAGTATGAGGATGAGTCGTAATTCTCTTCTTTCAGCGCCGTTGTAACGTCGAATGGTCACTAAATCAATTGGTTGCAAAGCAAGGACTTTTATGCTCTGTGATATTTTCCCAACCTTCCGGGTTCTTCACAGCAGGGAATTGCAACAAAAGGATTTTCTTGACAAACAGCACCTCCCTGAGGACTAACGACTTGCGAGGATGTTTTTGGCAGCCCCGTTGTGAAAGGCCAGGAAGTTGCCATCTCACAACCCAGCTTTTTATTTCCCCCGGGTGCCATCAGCTTCTTGTTAAATCTCCGCTGCTCTCCTGCATCCTCGTCTCAACCGTGGGCTGGGATGACGTAAATAGTAGAACCGAGTGGTGGCGGGATTCAGTGGCGGGATTCAAATAATTTAACAACCAGTTCTCTGCCCTAATGACCGGCTGGGTGGGCGTGGCCATGGTGGGCGTGGCCAGGGGGTGTGACAGGCAGCACTCGGCCTCCCGCAACCCCCCCCGGAGCAAAAACGGGCCGCGGAGGGGAGGGACTCATCACCACCACCCCGTGCCCCGTTTTGGGCCTAGTAGGCCTCCCTGAAACCTCCTGGGAGTGAAAATGGGCCGCGGGGGGTCGCTACACCCCCTTGCACCCCATTTTGGGGCTATTGGCCTCCCTGCACTTACCTGGGAGCCAAAATGAGGCGTGTGGGGACTCCTGGAAGGGGTGAGGTGGTACAGGGTCAGCCAGCAATTCAACTTCGCCCGAACCGGCTGAATCCCATCACTGAACAGATCTAAAAAGCCATGGCAAGGATGGATTCGTGTCCATCCACCCCAGAGATGTCCTCCCGCCCGACCATCTCTTTCCCGAATAAAATCATAAGCTTGTTTTTTTTATATTTAATATTAATTTTTGCATCGGGCAATGTTGATCTTGCTAAAAAGCCTGTAGAGATTCTCAGTCATCCCGGATCCTGGTTGTCCCAAAGTCTGCTCTTTTTTTTTTCTTCAGGAGGACTTTCTGTTTTTTTTGTTTTTTTTTTCTTTTGAAGACGTTTCGCTTCTCATCCCAAGAAGCTTCTCCAGCTCCTTCCATCCTCCATTAACCTCTCAAGAGCTGTGCAAAAAAATAAAAAATTGATTTGGAGATTCGGTTGGAGTTGTGTCATCCGTCCAAGTGACTTTCCAGATCAAATTGGCACATTTTTATTTATTCCTGTATTTATTCCTCATATTTATAGACTTCTCTCTCCCCTTTCAGAGTAAATCTGTATCGATCTTGGCAATTTAGGTGCTTTTGTGCAAGTGAAAAGGGATGTATTTTTTTCTCCCCTGAATCGGGTTTTGAAATCTGTATCAAATGGTTATGATTGGACGGCCCGATGGGAATCGGGGCTACATTGCTTTTGCAAATTGATGAAAATCAGCAAATCAGATTAGGTTAATTTCCCAAACCAAATCAGTGCTTAGAATCAGATTTGGCTCCAGTCCTGGCTTGATCTGTAGCCTACAAACAGATGGGGTGCATTGAGATTTGGAAGGGTGGGTTCCCCCCCCCCCTTTTTTTTTTTTACATTCAGCCAAGATTTGAACAACCTAGCAAAGAAAGCGAAACTTTCAGAAGAGTTTTGGAGAGCAAAGCCTTCAATATTTCATAAAAGAGAGCCAGTTTGGTCTAGTGGTTAAGTTGCTAGAAAGTAGGAGATGGTGAGTTCTAGTTCCTGTCTTATGCATGAAAGCTGACTGAGTGACTTTGGGCCAATTACCAGGAGACTGGGAGTTCTAGTCCCACCTTAGGCATAAAAGCCGATTGGAGGACTTTGGACCAATCACCAGGAGACAGTGAGTTCTAGTTCTGTCTTAAGCATGAAAATTGACTGGTGACTTTGGGTCAATTACCAGGAGACTGGGAGTTCTAGTCCCACCTTAGGCATGAAAGCTGGTTGGGGGACTTTGGGCCAATCACCTGAAAGATGGTGAGTTCTAGTTCCTGCCTTAAGCATGAAACTGACTGGATGACCTTGGGCCAATTACCAGGAGACAGTGAGTTCTAGTTCTGTCTTAAGCATGAAAGTTGACTGGTGACTTTGGGCTAATCACCAGGAGACAGTGAGTTCTAGTTCTGTCTTAAGCATGAAAGTTGACTGGTGACTTTGGGCTAATCACCAGGAGACAGTGAGTTCTAGTTCTGTCTTAAGCATGAAAGCTGACTGGGTGACTTTGGGCCAGTTACCAGGAGATTGGGAGTTCTAGTCCCACTTTAGGCATAAAAGCCGATTGGAGGACTTTGGACCAATCACCAGGAGACAGTGAGTTCTAGTTCTGTCTTAAGCATGAAAGCTGACTGGGTGACTTTGGGCCAGTTACCAGGAGATTGGGAGTTCTAGTCCCACTTTAGGCATAAAAGCCAATTGGAGGACTTTGGACCAATCACCAGGAGACAGTGAGTTCTAGTTCTGTCTTAAGCATGAAAGCCGACTGGGTGACTTTGGGCTAATCCCCAGGAGACAGTGAGTTCTAGTTCTGTCTTAAAATGAAAGTTGACCAGGTGATTTTGGACCGGTCCTTCTCTCTCAACCCGACCCACCTCACAGTATTGTTGTCGTTGTGAGTACATTAAGAGAAGGAAGACGTGTTGGATAGGTTGAGTACTTTGAGTTATTCCTAACAGTAATAAAGGCGGGATACAAACCAATACACGAAGAAATAAAAAATACTCAGCGATGCCCACAATTCGTTTCCGATGGAGAGAGGTGGTTTGAAACTCTGGATTGTTCTCATCCAACGGAGCTGTTAAGATGGCCTCTAATGCCCCCCTCGATTATTAGGACTGTGTCAAATGTTGGACCGTCTAAAGCAATTCCTGCTTCTTCTTTTTTTTCCCCCTCCTTATTATCCTTATTAACTTATTATCGAAATTGGTCTGGGGTTTGTTTTATTATTATTATTATCATCATTATTATTTCCCTCCGCTCTGTGGGAACGCTGTTTTATTTTCTTCCTCTCCCCCCCCCCATTTTAATTGCTTTTGCCGTGTTAACAAGAATTTTTTCCCCGCCCAGTTGTACATGCTGTGATCACCCCGAGATTTAAACCCTGGTAATGAATCCTTGTCTTGAAGTTTTGGCTTCGACACCACGCAAGCCAGCTTCTTAGCTCCTGGTGGGTGTTCTTGAGAAAAGAGGGAGGCATCTCGGCAGCATTGAAAGGTCTATCTTAAGTTACTAGATGGTGTCCAGAAGAGCCAGGGCCTCATTTGATAGAGCCGTGGACAAGTCTCGTGTGATGAACATGGATGATGTTACCTAGTTGGGTAATGAAATGTCTACAAGGAAATAATCAAGCTCAGAGAGTACCAGGGTCCTCACAATAATCCTCCTCCTCCTCCTCCTCCTCCTCCTCCTCCTCCTCCTCCTCCTCCTCCTCCTCCTCTTTGCAAGCCCCACTCCATCCAGCACTGATGACATTATCTAGTTGGGTAATGAAATGTCGACAAGGAAATAATCAAGCTCAGAGAGTACCAGGATTCCCGCAATCATCATCATCATCCTCCTCCTCCTCCTCCTCCTCCTCCTCCTCCTCCTCTTCCTCCTCTTTGCAAGCCCCACTCCATCCAGCACTGATGACATTATCTAGTTGGGTAATGAAATGTCAACAAGGAAATAATCAAGCTCAGAGAGTACCAGGGTCCCCGCAATAATCCTCCTCCTCCTCTTTGCAAACCCCACTCCAGCTATCAGTGATAATGTTACCTAGCTGGGTAATGAAATGTCTACAAGAAAATAACCAAGCTCAGAGAGCACCAGGGTCCCCACAATCCTCCTCCTCCTCCTCCTCCTCCTCCCTCTTCCTCCACTTTGCAAACCTCACTCCATCCGGCATTGATGACATTACCTAGTTCTGTAATGAAATGTCTACAGGAAAATAATCAAGCTCAGAGAGCACCAGAGTCTCCACAATCCTTTTCTTCTTCCTCTTCCTCCTCCTCCTCCTTGGAAGTTTTTAAAAAGAGGTTGGATTGAACGGTTTAAGGTTTCCTGCCCAAGCAGGGGTGGGTTGGACTAGATGACCTCTAAGGCCCCTTTCCAACTCTGTGATTCTATTGTTTATTCCACTATGGAATTTACTCCCTGCAAGCCGGCAAAGCAACTTTCGAAGGAAGTCAAGGTTGACCGTAAAATAGAATCGACCCCTTGGAAAAGAAGAAGGAAGGAAGCGCCGCGTAATTTGAGCTTCCCGAATTGAAGGAGCGATATAAATGGACTTAAAATGAATAATATAAGAAGGTTATATAAACCTTCTCAAATGAGGTTTTACGATGGGAGTAGCCTTTCTCCATAGGCATTTCTGCTCGGGTGGTCGTTTATCCGTCATTTTGTCCTTCGTCTCCGGGAAATTGGAGATTCCATAGGTCACCCCCCATTTTGGTAATACTCCCCGCCCCTCCCCCCTCCAGGGAAAATCTGGGTCTTGATTCCATGCCCTCTTGAAGCAGTAAAACTGTTTAACGACGGTCCTCAGTGCGGGGGGAGGAGATAAAACATTGCCTTCCCTAGTGCGAATAGCCCTTGACTTACAACGGCTCACTTAGTGACTGTTTGAAGCTGCAACGGTGTTGAAAAAAGTGACTTACGGCCATTTTTTCCATCATCGCGGTGTGATCAAAATTCAGACGCTCTGCAACGGATTTATGACGGTTGCAGGATCCCAGGATTTAAGACGGTTACAGGATCCCCTTTTGCAAGCCAAGTCAAGGGGGAAGCCGGGTTCACTTAACGAACTGTGTTACTAACTGAAAAGGTTCACTCAAACCTGTTTCACTTTAAGCCAAGTTCACTTAACAACCATGTTACTAAATGAAAAGGTTCACTTAACCTGTTTCATTTAAAGACAGGTTCACTAAACAACTGTTTTAGTAGCGCAACGGCTGCAGTGATCCACTTAACAGCCATGGCAAAAAAAGGTTGTAGGACGGAACAAAACCCCCTTAACAGCTGTCTCACTTAGCCACCAAAATGTTGGGCTCAATTGTGGTCGTACGTCGAGGACTGTCTGTATTTCCCCTTCCATACTGTCGAGAGGGGACGCGGTGGCTCAGCGGCTAAGATACTGAGCTTGTCGATCAAAAGGTCGGCAGTTCAGCAGTTCGAATCCCTGGTGCCGCGTAACGGGGTGAGCTCCCATGACTCGTCCCAGCTTCTGCCAACCTAGCAGTTCGAAAGCAGGTAAAAAAAAATGCAAGTAGAAAAACAGGGACCCCCTTTGGTGGGAAGGGAACAGCGTTCCGTGCGCCTTTGGCGTTGAGTCATACCGGCCACATGACCACGGAGACGTCTTCGGACAGCGCTGGCCCTTCGGCTTTGAAACAGAGATGAGCACCGCCCCCTAGAGTCAGGAACAAGTAGCACATACGTGCGAGAGAAACCTTTACCTTTTACAGTCGATAAGCCGCATCTTTCCCCCAGCCAGTGCTGTGGAGAGCCATAAAGCCACCAAATCTCCACCTTTTGTTCCCTTACTCTCAAACGTGCCACCGCAAAAAGCTGTTCCGGTTGGGTGGCAGCCCAGCTGGGCTGCTATCCTGATCTCAGCCTTCTTCTTCCTGAGGTCAAGCAGTTGGATTCACCGAGTTGGGAAAGAAAGGAGTCAGCCAAGTGAGAAACTTGGCAGGGGAATATGCGAGAGGAAGTGAGTTAGAAAGCAAGAAGCTCCGACGATTAACTTTCCACCTTTTCAAGGGAGGCTGTGCCCCCCCCAACCCTCCCAGGGGTCAACCAGCTGCTGGAATAAG
This sequence comes from Arizona elegans, assembly GCA_022577455.1. NCBI lineage: Eukaryota > Metazoa > Chordata > Lepidosauria > Squamata > Colubridae > Arizona > Arizona elegans. The sequence continues at coordinate 142,557 of JAKOOJ010000104.1, forward strand.
TACAAGATCTCACAGTCTGGCCTCACGCAGGTGGGAACACCAAAGGCATCCAGACTCGGCAGCCCAAAGGGGCTCCTATCCAGCACGGTTAATTGCTTTTTCAAGCTTGCTTCAATTTTCAGTTTTCCGTCTGTGCCAAGAAATCGGCTCAGCGCCTCAAACTCAGCTGCGGAAAAAGGACTGCTCAGGTTTATTTCATTTCATTTATTTATTTCATGTATTTATATGCCGCCCTTCTCCAGAAGGACTCGGGGCGGCGAACACAAGTTAAAAATAGGTACAACAAAATCCCATTTTAATCCAAATGAACTAATAATCAATAATAAAACCCAGAATCAGAGTCAGCTTATTGGCTTGAACAGCCAAGTCTTCAGGTCCCAACGGAAAGAGCGGAGATCAGGAGCCGTCCGGAGCTCGGTAGGCAATTCATTCCAGAGGGTGGGAGCACCCACAGAGAACGCCCTACCCCTAGGCACCAGCAGATGACATTGGCTCGCCATCGGAACCCTGAGGAGAGCGGCCCTTCCTAACAGTGAGGACAATTAACCAGTGGAACTGCTTGCCACCAGAAATCGTGGGCGCTCCATCACTGGAGGTTTTTAAGAAGAGACTGGACAGCCACTTGTCTGATATGGTATAGGTTCTCCTGCTTCAGCAGGGGGCTGGACTAGAAGATCTCCAAGGTCCCTTCCAGATCCTATTCCTATTCCTATTCCTATTCCTATTCCTATTCCATTCCATTCCATTCCATTCCATTCCATTCCATTCCATTCCATTCCATATTCTATTCTATTCTATTCTATTCTATTCTATTCTATTCTATTCTATTCTACTCTACTCTACTCTACTCCATTCCATTCCCCATTCAATTCTCTCTCATTCTATTCTATTCTATTCTATTCTATTCTATTCTATTCTATTCCATTCCATTCCACTCCACTCCATTCCATTCCATTCCATTCCATTCCAATTTTATATACATTCTATTCTTATTCTTATTCTTATTCTTATTCTATTCTATTCTATTCTATTCTATTCTATTCTATTCTATTCTATTCCATTCCATTCCATTCCATTCCACTCCACTCCACTCCATTCTATTCTACTCTACTCCATTCCATTCCCCATTCAATTCTCTCTCATTCTATTCTATTCTATTCTATTCTATTCTATTCTATTCTATTCTATTCTATTCTATTCTATTCCATTCCATTCCATTCCATTCCATTCCACTCCACTCCACTCCATTCTATTCTACTCTACTCCATTCCATTCCCCATTCAATTCTCTCTCATTCTATTCTATTCTATTCTATTCTATTCTATTCTATTCTATTCTATTCTATTCTATTCTATTCTATTCCATTCCATTCCATTCCATTCCACTCCATTCCATTCCATTCCATTCCAATTTTATATACATTCTATTCTTATTCTTATTCTTATTCTATTCTATTCTATTCTATTCTATTCTATTCTATTCTATTCTATTCTATTCCATTCCATTCCATTCCATTCCATTCCATTCCACTCCACTCCACTCCACTCCATTCTATTCTACTCTACTCCATTCCATTCTCCATTCAATTCTCTCTCATTCTATTCTATTCTATTCTATTCTATTCTATTCTATTCTATTCTATTCTATTCTATTCTATTCTATTCTATTCTACCAACAGACGAACAGAGATTAATAAAATCCACCGTACATTTTCCATCCTGAAACTTTCCTGGTTTTTCGATTTTTTTGGGGGAAAAAAAACCCTGTGGAAAATCTGACTGCACTAATTGGGCAGCTTTTAAAACAATTAATTTGGGGGGGGGGTGTCCTCGATTGGATTTGAAAGCGAGTCACGTCAGGTGACAGGCAAGCCAAGATGGCTATAAACAAGATGGATCAGAAATCTCGTCTGACAAGCTATAAATCGCCGCGAAATCTTTTTCGACACCCCTTCTGTTTTACATACCCTCCGCTCTGTTTATCCCTCGATCGGAGGTGTAAATGTCATTTTGTGTACCGAGCGCCACGCAAATCCGCCATTCATTACTTCTAATAAGAATTTATTGCGTGTCTTTTTCCGAAGGGGAGCACCACTCAAAAGGAAAACACAATTGTTACAAAATGCTTGCCTTATTAGTTCACCATTTAAGCGCCCGACCTGCTTAAACCAATATTGAGAAGGCAAACAAAAGAGGCATGCATATTTAAAGGAAGTTTGACTGGGCTGAATGACACATATAGCATCCATAATTTATCAAAAATAAATCCCAACCGATCTTAAATCAGGTAAAAACAACCTGCCCTTACACGAAACCCTCTAATACAGTGATGGCTAACCTTTTTGCCATCACGTGCCCACACTCATAATTCAATGCCACCCGTGCCCCCGTGCACGCACGCATGATCCTCCTGTGCTCCCCGCACTTTTGGCACGCGATGGCAAAAAGGTTACCGGTGGGCCCAGTAGGCCTGTTTTTTTGCCCTCCCCAGGCTCCAGAGTCTTTCTTGGAGCCTGGGGAGGACGAAAACAGCCTTCCCCCCCACCCCACAGAGGCTCTCCGGAGGCTGGAAATGGCCCATTTCCCGACTTCCGGTGGGCCTAGTAGGCCCCGTTTTTTGCCCTCGTCGGGTTCCAGAGGCTTTCTTGGAGCCTGGGGAGGGCGAAAACAGCCTCCCCACCCCCAGAAGACTTCCAGAGGCTGGAAATGGCCCATTTCCCGACTTCTGGTGGGCCAGGTAGGGCCTGTTTTTTCGCCCTCCCCAGTCTCCAGAGGCTATCTTGGAGTCTGGGGAGGGTGAAAATGGCTTCCCCCACCCTCCTGGAGGCCAGAAATAGTTCTGTTTCCTGACTTCCTGTGGGCCCGGAAGGCCATTTTTCACCCTCCCCAGGCTCCAGAGGCTTTCTTGGAGCCTGGGGAGGGCAAAAATGGCTTTCCCCCCACCCCGCCGAGGCCCTCCAGAGGCCAGAAACAGCCTGTTTCCCAACTTCCGGTCGGCCCAGAAGGCCCGAAAATCAGCTGGCCGCGTGCCCACAGATATGGCCCCACACGCCACCTGTGGGACGCGAGCCATAGGTTCACCATCACGGCTCTAATAGAATAAAAAAAAAAAACTCTTTAACCTCCTCTTTGAAGGCCAGCAAATTACAGGGAGTCCTCGATTTATGACTGTAATTGAGCTTAACTGTTGCTAAGCGAGACGGGGGTTAAGTGAAATGGTTTGCCCTGTTTTACGACTTTTCTTGCCACATTCGTTAAGCGAACTGCCACAGTTAAGCCGTTGCTTAGCAACAAAATTGTCCTGCCCACAGTGGCCATAAATGGAGGATTTACCCGTATCATGTCTCTGTTTAAGAAATAATAGGAACGACACACTTGCTGCCTGGATAATATTATGTCTATCACAGAAATGATCCTAATTTCATTGGAATCGTCTCAAAGATATGGAGAGAGGCTTCTTCAAATCTGATTGAAGCTTCCCCTTCTGGTCTGCTCCTGGCATTGTCTTGAAAGGTAGACTGCACCCGTTTACAGAGGTTTCACTCAAATAGCTGGCCGAAGGAAGGGAAAAAAAACAGCTATGTGCAGGAAGTCCTCGACTTGCGACCCACAACGGAGCCCAAAAATGACATTGCTAAATTTGAGAAATTATTTCTCAACGAGTTTGGTCCCATTTTACGAACTTTCTGGGCCACATGTGTGGAGGCGAATTCCTCCGGTTCTTAAATGAGTCACTCGTTCAGGGTTAAGCGAATCGGGCTTCCCTCGTTGATTTGGCTTGCTGGAAGGTGGCCAAAAGGGGGATCGTGTGACCTCGGGACGCTACGATGGTTATAAATGTGAGTCAGTGGCCAAGCGTCTGAATTTTGATCACGTGACACCCCCAATCCACGCCAGGGAAGCTGCGACGGTCGTAAGTGTGAAAAACGGTTCCTTTTTCAGTCGCTTTTTTTCAGTGCCTTTGTAACTCCAAACGGACACTAAGCGAGGTCATTGTAAGTCAGGGACAGGCCGGTTTAAGAGCAGGCCTCCAGTTTCTCTCATCGCACCTTACGACAATAAAACCCCACAAACCTGGCTTGGCCTGCCACGAAAGACAAGGACTCGTCTAACGTAACGTTTATTACGTGAGATTTTTAGATTTCTGGTTTTCTTTTGATTTCTTACGTTGCTCCCGGCATACAGCACACAACTGTGTGTGGCACACAATCCCCAGCTGGGATTCTGCGTAGGCAAACTCACACCCTGCCGAATCTTTACACAAGTCACGCTTGAGAGATCAGCTTGCTCTACCTCTTCCCGTTCCCTGGAGGTGATCCCTGGTTGTGTATACACACACTCAGTATTGCTGGGTGGCTGTCGTTTCCGTTTCTTTTTATTTTGGTTTTGTTTTTTTCTATGCTCCTTAGAGGTCAGATTAAACCTCTTCCTAGGGAAATACCTTGGCAAACACCTAAAGGGGAAAGAAAAAAAGAAGAAGAAATTATACTTAAATCAGAATAGAGCTGGAAGGGATCTAGGATAGAGTAGAGTAGAGTAGAGTAGAGTAGAGTAGAAGAGTAGAGTAGAGTAGAGAAGAGAAGAGAAAGAGAAGAGAAGAGAAGAGAAGAGAAGAGAAGAGAAGAAGGGGGTAGGGTAGAGTAGAAGAGGAGAGGAGAGGAGAGGAGAGGAGAGGAGAGGAGAGGAGAGAAAATAGAGAGAAAAAGAAGAGAAGAGAAGAGAAGAGATAATAAGATTCTGGAGAGAAGAGGAGAGGAGAGGAGAGGAGAGGAGAGGAGAGGAGAGAAAATAGAGAAGAGAGAGAAAGAGAAGAGAAGAGAATAAGATTCTGGAGAGAAGAGAAGAGAAGAGAAGAGAAGAGAAGAGAAGAGAAGAGAAGAGAAGAGAAAATAGGAGAGGAGGAGGAGAGGAGAGGAGAGGAGAGGAGAGGAGAAGAGAAGAGAAGAGAAGAGAAGAGAAGAGAAGAGAGAGAAGAGAAGAGAAGAGAAGAGAGAAGAGAAGAGAAGAGAAGAGAAGAGAAGAGAAGAGAAGAGAAGAAGAGATGGAAGGGACCTTGGAGGTCTTGTAGTCCAACCCCCTGCTCAACCAAGAGATCCTATACCCATGAGGGTGAATGTATGAGCCGAGCTCCCCTGTTCAGAGGCAGTTTATCTTCGAAGCACGAGCACTGAAAGTGGAAGATAGCTCAATTCAACTGAAGACACCCACCCCCCCCACCCCCCCAGCAGTCTTTTGATACACTTGTGGGAAAACATTGTGCATTTATTATAATTTTCAGTCCGGACATGAGGCAGGAGAAGCTTATAGGTGGTCCTTGACTTATGACCTCCACTGGACTGTTGTTTAAGCAAGGCAGTTTTTCAAACTCCACTCTTTTGGAACACTTCTGGGCAGGACCCATGTCATATCTCCCTGGGACTAAAATACCAACTGGGAAAGTTTCCATTCAGGCTTGGAGTTGCTGTGTTTTCCAGACACAGCAGGGAAAACCCAGCCAGGACAAAACCTAAATTGGATTGCTTTTCATTTGCATCAGATGCAAGTTAGAATTAAATATCGCTAATTCGATTCCTTCCTTGTCGCCTGTTTAATTACGTTCACCTCTTCCAA
>JAKOOJ010000104.1:148265-249562 GCA_022577455.1 Arizona elegans
ACTTTGGAGGTCTTCTAATCCAACTCTATATCAGTGATGGCAAACCTTTCCAGCACCGATATTTGGAAGACTGCTATCATGTCTCCCTTAACTCCTTCTTTTCATTAAACTAGATATATCCAATTCCTGCAACCGTTCTTCATTTGTTTTATCCTCCAGTCCCCCTAATCAACTTTGTTGTTTTTTCTCTGCACTCTTTCTAGAGACTCCACATCTTTTTTATATCGTGGTGACCAAAATTGGATGCAGTGTCTTAGATTTGCGCCTGCCTTGGGCAAAGCACAGCTTTTTCTGAATTGAGAAATTCAGAGAGCTAAGTGACTTGCCAGCAACCTACTAGGACAGTCGTAAGATTTGATTTGGAAATTTGATTTGAATGCAACCCGATCAAACCTCCTAATTCAGTGAGTAAATGTACTGGTATGTTGGAATGACCTCAGGAAACCAAGTGAAGAGATGCACCTTAGGATATGATTAGAGCAGTGGTGAAATCTAAAATTTTGCTACCAAAATCCCCATTCCCTCCCCACTTCCAGGTGAAGGATATTGCAAAATTCTCCATTCCCTCCTCACTGCCCCACTCCGAAGGCAGCTGATAACTGTCAGACGGCCCTGGCCCCCCTCTCTGCCTCGGGCGCAGAACCCTCATCGGTCCCTTCCCCAGGCTCCAGGACTGGCCCAACCTTCTCACTGTCCGAATCTGCTGCCAGATCTGCTGGCCGCTGGCGAGCCAGAACACGCCTAAAACGATCCAGCACGATTTTCCGATCTGAATGGATTCAAAGCCGTCGACTGGCGGCCCCCAGGGGGAGAGCCTTCTCTGTGGGGGCACCCACTATCTGGAACGAGCTCCCCCCAGAGATACGGAGGATCCCGGATCTATGCACTTTCCGCCTTGTGCTCTTAAGATTCTCCTATTCCAGCAAGCCGGCCTGGCCTAATTTTCTCCCCTGTTTTAAAATTCTTTTACATCGAAATTTTAATCTGTTTTAAATTATTGGGATTTTTTTTAATTGTCTCGGGCTAAATTATTTAATCTGGTTTTAATTATTTCTTTTAACTTTTGTATCTATGTATTTTATTCTGTGCCTGTTCACCGCCCTGAGTCCTTCGGGGAGGTAGGGTGGTATATAAATCTAATAAAACAAACAATAAAACAAACAAACAAAGCCGATCAGAATTAATTCACCAACCTACCTCTAAGAAATACCCTTGCTTTAAATTTACCAAAGGAGATCTTCCAAGATTCTCTTTCCCAGAAAGATCATGTCATCGTTATCTCCCAAGTTCTAATCATTATTTCTCCCTCCGCCTCCCTCCTCCTCTCCCTCCTCCTCCTCCCTCCTCCTCCTTCCTCTTCCTCCTCGGCTCCTCCTCCTCCTTCTTCTTCTCTTCCTCTTCCTCTTCCCATTTTTCTTCTTCTTCTTCTCCTCCTCCTCCTCCTCCCCCTCCTCCTCCTCCTCCTTTCTTCTTCCTCTTCCCCTTCCCCTTCTTCTTCTTCCTCCTCCTCTTCTTCTTCTCCTTCTCCTTCTCCTTCTCCTTCTCCTTCTTCTTCTTCTTCTTCTTCCTCTTCCTCTTCCCCTTCCCCTTCTTCTTCCTCCTCCTCCTCCTCCTCCTCCTCCTCCTCTTCTTCTTCTTCTTCTTCTTCTTCTTCTTCTTCTTCTCCTTCTCCTTCTCCTCCTCCTCCTCCTCTTCCTCTTTCTCCTTCTTCTTCCTCCTCCTCCTCCTTCCTCTCCTCCTTCCTCCTCCTCTTCTTCTTCTTCCTCCTCCTCCTCCTCCTCCTCCTCCTCCTCCTCCTCCTCCTCCTCCTCCTCCTCCTCTTCTTCTTCTTCTTCTTCTTCTTCTTCTTCTTCTTCTTCTTCTTCTTCTTCTTCTTCTTCTTCTTCTTCTTCTTCTTCTTCTTCTTCTTCTTTTAAAGCCATCAAGACTAAGGGTGGGAGATTCCCGAAAGAAAGCAGTAAATAAATGTGATTGACATATAAACTGGAAGACCTGGAATTGCAAGGAGAGATTTAAGGTCAAGAAATGGCCTCCTACATTTTTTTCCTGGGGGACGAACTAAAAGCCCGTTCCCCGCCTCCCGCTTTTGCATCTTCACGCCAGCCCTCGGCTGATGCAAAACATCTCTTCGTGCCCTTGCCCTTGTCCTGATATTTTTAGGAAATTATAGCGATGTCTCATCTTTCCTCTTCAAAGACTTTGAGAAGGGATGCAAGGAACTCAAGGTTACCTAGAGAGCTTTGTGGCTGGATAAGGATTTTACTGCGTTTCCCCCGAAAATAAGACCCTGTCTTATATTTTTTTTGGAACGCCGAAATAAGCGCTTGGCCTTATGTGAATTTGTTGAGTTTCAACACAGGTTTATTTAGGCTTACGTCCATGAAGCTCGTCCCAAACCCCGTTCTTAGTTTGCGTGGTTTTGAATTCTTTTTTTTTAAAAAAAAAAAAACGACGTGCACAATATTTTGTGTGTCTTTTTGCCTTCCATTCTCCTAACAGCTGATTTTTGTGCATGTGTGCGTGCAAATGTGCCCCAAACTCAGGCAGGATTTGTTGATTTCTGAAGGGCAGTTTGAGGCCATGTCACAATCACTGGAAAAGCATGAATTTCTCATCCAGGATTGGGCGTGAATGGAGGATTTGGGGATTTCTGTGAGAATAAAATCAAATCGTCCCCAATTCCAGATTCCAAGCTTGATCCCTAGGGGTCATTTATTTATTTTCAAGACTTTAACAGACTTGGGTGCGATAGATTTCAAACAACCAGTGGCAAATTACTCTATGCAAGTTACTCCTCAACTTACAACTACAATTAAAACCACAATTTCCACCGCTACGCAAGGCATTGTTAAATGAGTTATGCCCAATTTTTTATTTTTTATTTATTTATTTTTTTAATTTGATTTATATGCCGCCCTTCTCCGGAGACTCAGGGCGCCTTACAATGCGTTAAGCAATAGCCTTCATTCTTTTGTATATTTATACAAAGTCAGCTTATTGCCCCCACAAACTGGGTCCTCATTTCACCTACCTTAGAAAGGATGGAAGGCTGAGTCAACCTTGAGCCTTGGAGAGATTCGAACCAGCAGAAATTGCAGGCAGCTGTGTTAATAACAGGGTGCATTAAACCACTATTCTATCAAGGCTCTCCTTTTTGCCATGATTATTAAGCAAATCACTGTGCCGGTCGTTAAGCGGATATGGCCGTTGAATGAATCCGGCTTCCTCATTGACTTTGCTTGTCAGAAGCGGGTTGGGAAGGTCATTTTCAGGTCATTTTCCAGCACTCCAGCGCCTGTGAAGACCAGGAAAACAGAAGAACAGCTGGTGACGGTGCATGTGCCCACAGAGAGGGACTCTGTGTGCCATCTCTGACATGTATGCCACCAGTTCGCCATCACGGTCCTAGTGAATAAATAAAATGGACAGAATGTAGCCAGGCTCCCCTGCAGGGCTGTTGTACGATTTGCAAACGGAGAAGAAGTCCCAGCAAAGTTTGAACAGCGAGTTATGTTATCGAAGCGCTGACATGATGAAACCAATAGGAATTAATAAGAGGCTAATGAAATTATGGATTGTTAATTGAGAGCAATTAAAACTGAAAGATTGGTCCGGGGCAATTCAGTTATATATATATATATATATATATATTTTACCAGCCCTTCCTTCCTCTCTCACTCACTCTCTCTCTCTCTCTCTCTCTCTCTCATTAAGGAAAAACTGTCATCTTAGATAACATCACCTATATTGGAAGAGTAATATTTATACTACTTAGTTAATTAATTAATTAAGCCAAACAGAGACGGTTAATAGATTAAAAGCGTTGGGGGGGGGGCGAAACCTTGTAATTGATTGACTGTTAGAATAATAGCTTCCACACTGTATTCAGCTAAGGTGTATGGTGGCAAGGACTTTTATTATGGTATAATTATTTGCAATTTTAACAATTGGAGGTGGGGGGGGGAAAAAAAGAAAGGAAGTCTTCGGGATTCAATTTATGCAAAAGCAGCGTTTGGCAGAAATGTTTGGACCATACATCAAATGAAGACTGAAATCCTGAAAGCTTTTAATGTTTAATGAGTCTGCTGCATTTTTGATCCTCAGTTTTGAATTTATTTTACTATTAAGACGGTTGCTTAATTTTCGCTCTTCATTTTCGCTCTTATTATTGTAAAGCCTTAGTTTGGAGGACCAAAAAGAAAAAAAGAAAAAAGCATGTTCTTAGCCATGTTCTACTTCTCCGTCATCATTATTATTGCAGTATTATTATTATTATCTCTGTTATTCGTTATTATTATTATTATCATCTCTTTTATTCATTAAACATGAAACTCAGTCAACTGGACATTTAAAAATGCATCACAAATACCATTGACTGGTGCTAATGGTTGATATGAGTTTCTGCCAGCCTCCTAGGGATCAACCAAGTACCTTCTTAAAATATATGATGTTCCAAGTAGCGCAGTTTTTTTGCAGTTCCGCTGGTGTTATTGCAGGAAGCTGCAATTTCTTGATGTGTTTTGTAAAATTCTTGGACATGGTACCAAGTGCCCCCAATGACAATGGGTATCACTGTTACATGTTTCATCCATAGCTTTGATGGCCAAGTTGCGATATTTCGTGATTTTTTTCCAGTTCTTTTTCTTCGACTCTGGCATCTCCTGGTACTGCGATGTCAATAAATTGTACATTTCGGTTTTCGACAACTTTGATATCTGGCGTGTTGTGTTCCAAGTGACGATCCGTCTGTATTCGAAAGTCCCACAAGATCTTCACTGTCTCATTTTCGATCACTTTTTCCACTTTGTGCTCCCATGACTTTTCGGATACAGATTATGTTATATTTTTTACATAATGACCAGTGGACTAATGTACCAACTCGGTCGTGTCTAGCTTTGTAATCAATTTGTGCGATTTTGCTTCACTCACATATTAAGTGTGAAACCGTTTCGACTTTGTCGTTGCCAAGTCGGCAGTTTGGATTGTCGGTGGATTTTTGTATCTTTGCTTTCATGGCCTTAGTTTGTAGTGCTTCTTCTTGAGCAGCCAGTATTAAACTTTCCGTTTCTTTCTTGATGGTTCCCATCTTAAGCCAGGCCCATGTCAAGTTGTCGTCACGTTTTCCTTCAATGTTTTTCAAGTGCTGTCTATGCAAAGCTTTGGTTTTCCATCTATTTAATCTGTCATCCAGCTGTTTTTCCTTATCTTCTGTCTTTGTTTCTGTTGCTTTTATAATGTTCTCCATTTTCACAGCCTGTAGCAATTTTTCTGTACTTTGGTTCACATAATCATTCAAACTACTACTACTTCTTCTTCTTCTTCTTCTTCTTCTTCTTCTTCTTCTTCTTCTTCTTCTTCTTCTTCTTCCTCCTCCTCTTCCTCTTCCTCTTCCTCTTCTTCTTCCTCCTCCTCCTCTTCTTCTTCCTCTTCTTGTTATTGTTATTATTATTATTATTGGTAATTTGTGGGACGAAAATCAAGCTAACTCTTAAGAACTCAGAAAGATTTGAGAGGAAATGCAGGATGCCGCCCGATTTCAAATCTTTGAAGAGGTAAGAAGTGTCTGTATAGTTTACACAGTCCTTGATTTACAACAGCTTGTTTAAGGACCGTTCGAAATTAACAACACCAAAAAAAAGTGACTTACGACCGTTGTTCACACTTATGACCATTGCAGCATCCCCAGGATCAAAATTCCTCAAAATTCAGATGCTTGGCCACTGGTTTCGTATTTACGACGGTTGCCGCATCCCCGTCGTGATCCCCTTTTGCGACCTTCTGACAAGCAAAGTCCATGGGGAAGCCCGATTCACTTAACAACCATGTGACTCGCTTAACAGCTGCAGTGATTCACTTAACGATGGTGGCAAGAAAGGTCGTAAAATGGGCCAAAACTCACTTGGCTCGGCAGCAGAAATTTGGGACTGAATTGTGGTCATAAATCCAGGACTGCCTGTATAGGATATATTCCAGAGGTGGGTTTCAGCAGGTTCTGACCAGTTCTGGAGAACCGGTAGCAGAAATTTGGAGTAGTTCGGAGAACCGGTAGTAAAAATTCTGACTGATCCTGCCCCCATCTATTCTCTGCCTCCCGAGTCCCAGCTGATCAGGAGGAAATGGGGATTTTGCAGTATCCTTCCCCTGGAGTGGGGAGGGAATGGAGATTTTACAGTATCTTTCCCCTACCACGCCCACTCAACCACGCCACGCCCACCAAGCCACGCCCACAGAACCGGTAGTAAAAAAATTTGAAACCTACCACTGATATATTTAGTCACTTTTTAAAAGATTTTTAAAAATCTGGCGACGTGTCCATCAACGTAGAAATTCTCTTGGGAAAATAACGTTCGTTGTTTCTGTCGTGACAGAATTGTCAATGGGACTTAAAAGGTGAAAAGTTGGATTCTAAGCCCCCCACCCCCGCCCCCCCCTCCCCTCCCGGACAGTCACAACTGACTACAAAACTAGGTTTGTTTCAGCCACATGATCTTCTGGGATCTACTCAACCCAGGGCTGAAGAGGATCTGCCAAGGGCAGATCAAATTGTGTCATCCTTCCAAACTGAATGGCCTATTTTGTCCTGAAAATGCATACATGGAAATTGTGCTTTTAAAAGTGTGTCTGTGTGTGTGTGTGTGTGTGTGTCTAGTTAGGAGGAGTAGGAGTATGAGGGAACGTTGTGTTCAAAACACTTTACAGTATATTAGCAAAAATTGCAAACGGTAATGACTAAGGATGATTCCTACGGAGGGCTGTCAATCAAGGAGGCTTTCGTAGCCAACGTTTTGCCTGGCAGAAACTGAGATTCAGTGATCCGCGAAGCTCCTGCCAATGTGATTACATTTCAGTCTGTATTTCTCTGGTTTCCGCAACCTGGTGCTCTTTGGATGCCTAAGGACTACACAGAGAGAGAGAGACAGCAGAGAGAGAAAGAGAATGAGAGGATGAGTGAGATACAGAATGAAAGAGAGGATGAGAGAAAGAGAGTGAATGAGAGAATGAAAGAGAAAGAGAGAAATGGGAGAGAGAGGATGTGGGAGAGAGAAAGAGATGAGAGAGAATGAGAGTGAGGTACAGAATGAAAGAGAGAATAAGAGAAAGAGAGAGAGAAAATGAGAAAGAGAGAATTGAAAGAGACAGAATGAGAATGAAAGAAAATGAGAGAATGTGAGATACAGAATGAAAGAATGAGAGAGAGAGAGAATGAAAGAATGAAAGAAAGAAATGAGAGAGAGAATGAGAGAGAAAATGAGAAAATGAGAGAGAGAAAATGAGAGAATGAAAGAGAATGAGAGAATGATAGAGAACGAAAGAGAATCAGATCAAGTTACAGAATGAGAGAAAGAGAAAAAGAGAGAATGAAAAAGAGAAAGAAATGAGAAAGAGAGAGAAATGAGAGAGAATGAGAGAGAATGAAAGAATGAAGGAGAAAGAGAGAATGGGAGACAGAGAATGAGAGAGAGAAAGAGATGAGAGAGAATGAGATACAGAATGAAAGAGAATAAGAGAAAGAGAGAGAATGAAAGAATGAAGGAGAAAGAGAGAGAATGGGAGACAGAGAATGAGAGAGAGAGAAAGAGATGAGAGAGAATGAGATACAGAATGAAAGAGAATAAGAGAAAGAGAGAGAATGGAAGAATGAAGGAGAAAGAGAGAGAATGGGAGACAGAGAATGAGAGAGAGAGAAAGAGATGAGAGAGAATGAGAGTGAGATACAGAATGAGAGAGAGAATAAGAGAAAGAGAGAGAGAATGAAAGAATGAAAGAGAAAGAGAAATGAGAGAGAGAATGAGAGACAGAATGAGAATGAAAGAGAATTAGAGAATGAGTGAGATACAGAATGAAAGAATGAGAGAAAGTGAGAGAATGAAAAAGAAAGAAATGAGAGAGAGAATGAGAAAGAGAGAATGAGAGAGAGAACGAAAGAGAATGAACGCAAGATACAGAATGAAAGAGAGAATGAGAGAGAGAGAATGAAGGAGAAAGAGAGAAATGAGAGCGAGACAGAATGAAAGAGAGAGAGAGGGGTGGGGGAAAGCAAATTCCCAGCCGAGGAATTGCTGGAAAGCTCCTTTCTTTAAAGGAAGAGTTTGGGACTTTTCGCTTGAAAATGTTTGTAAACCCAGGCTGGTAGTGACTGGATGAAGAAAAGAGTCCCAACAGACGAATAAATGGTTTTATTGCTTTAGCCAGCTAGCACAACAAGAGGAAGAGAGAGAGAGAACCATCAACCACCGAGGAATTCCTTTTCCAGCATCTCAGCATCTCTTCTCAAGATGATTTTAGGGTTGTTGGTTTTTTGTGTTTTTTTTTTTTTGCACCCTTCTGGGTTGTGTCGACCACAAAAGACAACGCTTGAGCTGGATCCTGCCTCATCCTTGTCCCTCTCCCTCCTGCCTTATCTCGTTCAGCTCGCAGACCCCAGACCTCTGAGTCAAAAGACCGTATTAAAATGAAATCTTTCTTTCCACGCCAGATGGAGACTGGGTATTTCTGGACAAATTGGAAAGTTTATTAAAAGAGAGAGAAAAAAAACAGAGAGAGAGAGGGGAAAAAACCCAGGTTTCTCTCTCCCTGGGGAGAGAGAGAGAATTTGTAGCATGAAAGGGAGTGTGTAACACACACAAAGACCTACACACACACACATATACACACACACTGCCTCTCTGCAACGAAATATGTGCACCATCACCGCTCTTCACCCCGGAGCATTTCCAACAAAATTGCCTTCTTTGGGGGGGGGGGGGGGGGGAGAAAGAATTTCAAAAGCGGATTCTTCTTTCATCAAACTGAATGAGAACGGGAAGGTGGAATTGTGGGTTTGTTTGTTTGTTTCCCTCTGCACACCGTTCCTTTTCAGTGTGACCAAGAGGGGATAGAATCGTGGAATGGGGAGGGATCTTAAGAGGTCATCCATTCCAGCCCCGCTCCGGGTGAGAAATCCAAATTTCTCCAAAAAAAAAAAAAAAAAAAAAAGATTCTGATTTTTTTTCTACCTTAGGAAGTTCAACGGATGCAACTAACCTTGGTTTCAGTCCATTCTATTTTGTAAGCAGAACCTTCATTGGGCTGAAAGGGGCTTCAGAGGTCTTCTAGTCCAACCCCAAGGCAGGAGCCTTACTCTATCGCAAACAAACGGCTGTCCAGTCTCTTCTTTAAAAAACCTCGAGTGTTGAAGCATCCACAACTTTGGAAGGCGAGCTGTTCCTGTCGAAGCGTGAATCAGCTTCGTTTCCACCCCCCTGGGGAAACTGTAATTTTTTTTTTTTTAATTTGATTTATATGCCACCCTTCTCCGGAGACTCAGGGCGGCTTATAGTGCGTTAAGCAATAGCCTTCATACTTTTGTATATTTATACAAGTCAGCTTATTGCCCCCACAAACTGGGTCCTCATTTAACCTACTTAGAAAGGATGGAAGGCTGAGTCAACCTTGAGCCTGGTAAGATTCGAACCTGCAGAAATTGCAGGCAGCTGTGTTAATAACAGGGTGCATTAAACGACTGTACTACCAAGGCTCAATTAATTAGAAGTGAATGGATCTTGTTTTCCATGGTGTATACTCTCAAAGAAAGAAAACCCGAAGTATATATTCTAAGAAACATTTTATTATAAAAGTACAAAACTAGCTTAACTACATTTTACCAGCAGTCTTATCACACAGACGGACAAAAGTTAGAAAAGAAAGAATGTAGACATGCACAGGAGCTCAGAAACACAAGACCAATCTTATCTTGGTTTGCTACAGATAAGATTCTCTGGCCAGGCTACCGTAAATCTTAGGATGGAAGCTCAGTTGGCAAACACTTAACGCAGTGACAGTTCCACCAATTAATTGTCCTTAATTTCTACATAGTTTCCTTGGTAGCAAACTTATTATGGGCTGTGCTCCACTTTGTAAATTGTTGGATGTCATCCTCGGATAGATCATTATCTTTTTTTTAAAAAAACAATCCCATAATCCCTTGCAGAGATGGAATCTGGGCAACTGAATGGAGCTGAGTGTTTGCTGGCCGGATGCCCTTCCTGTCACCAATGCGGAGTTTTTCCCCACCCAGCATTTATCATCCTTAGATAGATGCATGCAGATAATCCTCGACGTAGGACTACAATTGGGACCAGAATGACCACTGCATTCCACCATTGCTACGGTAGGCAAGGTGGTTGTTAAGCGAGTTGCAACTTTTGCAAATGTTTTTGTCGCGGTCAAGAGATTCACGGCGGTCGTTAAATGAAGCATGCGATGGTTAAGCAAATCCGGCTTAGCCCGTTGAGTTTGCTTGCTGGAAACCAGAAGGTCGGAAACGGCGATCCCGTGACTTCAGGATACTGCAGTCATTGGTTGCTAAGCACCAAAATTTTGATCACGTGATTGCTGTGATTGTCGTAAGTGGGAGGACCGGTTTGCAAGTCACTTTTTTAACCTCGAATGGTCACTAAACAAATGGCTGTAAGTTGAGGACTACTTGAATAAGCTCCCATAGATGGCCATAGGGAGGTCAGGAAGACCAAAAAGGGCCAGAAGAAAATAACATACAGGTAGTCCTCGACTTATGACAGTTCATTTAGTGACCATTTGAAGTTACAGCGGCACTGAAAAAGGACACTTAGGACCGTTTTTCACACTTACGACCGTTGCAGCATCCCCAAAGTCAGGTGATCAAAATTCAGACGCTTGATCACTGGCTCATATTTATGACGGTCGCAATGTCCCAGGGCATCCCCTTTTACGACCTTCTGACAAGCAAAGTCAGTGGGAAAGCCGGATTCACTTAACAACCGAGTTGCTAATTTAACCGCTGCCGTGATTCACTTAACAACTGTGGCAGGAAAGGACGTAAAACGGGGCCCCAGAACCCACTTAACAAATGTCTCACTTAGCCACAGAAACGTTGGGCTTAATTATGGTCATAAATCGAGGACTTACCTGTGTCTAGTTCCGTCGGTTGATAATCGCTTATTGAAATCATTCATTGTTGCATTGATGAGCGGATTAATTACGTGTCTTAGATAATAAAACCTTTGCCTCTATTTATAATTGATGAGAAATAGCCCTAGAGCTACGAGTAAATTTTAATTTGATTTGTTTAATTATTATTTTTAAAAATTTCCGGAGTGGAATAAGATTGCAGATGGAAGGGACCTCGTAGGTTATCTAGTCCAACCCCCTTCTCAAGCATGAGACTCTATACCAGTGAGGGCTAACCATCACATGCCATCGTGTGCCAAAAGCGGGGGAGCACGGGGGGAGCCCACACCCATAATTCTATGTGCCCCGTCCCCCTCCCCGCACTCCCTCCACTTTTGGCATGTGATGACACAGTGGGCCCAGTAGGTCCATTTTTCGCCCTCCCCAGGCTCCAGAGTCTGTCTAGAAGCCTGGGGAGGGTGAAAACGTCCTTTCCTAACACACACACCCCAGGCCCTCCAGAATCTGGAAACGGCCCATTTGCTAACTTCTGGTGTGGACCGGAAGGCCTGTTTTTCACTCTCCCCAGCCTACAGAGCCTTTCTAGGAACCTGGGGAGAGCGAAAAACGGGCCTTCCCCCCTCTCCAGGCCCTCCGGAGGCCAGAAACAGCTTGTTTCCCTACTTCCGGTGGGCCCGGAAGGGCTGAAAATGGAGCCGAGCTTGTGTGCCCACCGATATCCCTTCCAACTCTGTTCTTCCTCCCTCCCTCCCTTAAAATAAGGTTTTTAAAAAGAGACTGGGCAGCCATTTGTCTGAAATGTTATGGGATCTCCTGCCTGAGCAGGGGGTTGGACTAGAAGACCTCCAAGGTCCCTTCCAAGACTAATATTCTGTTCAAAAGGCATCAGATCTCCGTGGCATAAGCAGCTCTCTCTTTAGAAGCTTGTCATTTGAGTGCTCGGCACTGATGGATTAAAATTCTGGAGCAGGCAAGCGATGAAGTCTATTTCTTGACCGTAGCTTTGGAAAAGAGACCCCCAGAAGTCAATAACTCAGCCAATATCGGAAATGGAGAGACACAACTCTCTTCTCCGCAAGCCAAAAAGAGACTTTCAGAAACTCCTGTCGAAATCTCTTAATAATTCAAGGAAGACCTTGGTTCAAGGTGATGAAATACCTGGTAACTTTACAGGAGGGGCTTAAAATCATCTTCCCGAAAACGTCCTTTTGGATCGGGGTGGATTTCAAAACAAACACGGCTTATTTTAAAACGAGAGAGCCTCGGCGGGGGTTATTATTATTATTATTATTATTATTTTTTACAGGAAGAATGAGAAAAAAATGACGTTTTCGGCAGGCGCCTGGCTGTGAAATGGGACTTTTGGAAAAAAATTAGAAAGGAGAAAAGCCAGACCTGCGGAATGGCAGGGTGACATCAAACCAGGAATGTTGGTTTGTTCAGTTGGTGGATGAGGATTGGGCCCAGGAGTGGGCTTCCAAAATTTTAGCAAGGGGTTTTCTGCCCGGTTGCTGGGTGGGCGTAGCCATGGTGGACGTGGCCTGCACCATGGCGGGGAGTGCGTTTTTGCCCTTCCCAGGTTCCAGAGGCTTTTCTCGAGCCTCCGGGAGGGTGAAAAGGGCCTCCCCAGGCTCTGGAGGCCCTCTGGAGACCAGAAATGGTAGCTTGAGTCTGTCTGAGCTGCAAAATCTGAAGCTTCTCCATTCAGGTTGTTTTTGGTGGCGGAAAAAAAATGCCAAGACACGGGGAGTGATTACAGATGGTCCTCGACTTGCAACCACAATGAGGACTGGAATTTTCTGTTGCTAAGGAAGGCGGATATTAAGTGAGCCGTTGGTTGTAAATCGGGGATTACTTGTAATATATGACGTGTTTGGAATCGATTTACAGAGCATTCCATGATCTGGGGTGTTGCTCTGGCCCCTTCCTTTCTTACCCATCCTTCTGTTTTGCAGGGGAGCCCTCGGCAGGGTCTTTGGGGTTCTTGCATAACCAGGGCAGCCCCTTTCTCAAAATAAAATTCAGATTAGCCTAGACTGGGGTCCCTCACTGTTCAAGAAGCAAGCTCTTCCTTCCTTCCTTCCTTCCTTCCTTCCTTCCTTCCTTCCTTCCTTCCTTCCTTCCTTCTTCCCTCCCTCCCTCCCTCCCTCGATCCTTTGTCCTTCCTTCCTTCCCTCCCTCCATGTCTTTCTTCCCTCCATCCCTTCCTTCCTCCTTTCCTCCCTCCATGTTTTCCTTCCTTTCCTCCTTCCTTCTATGTCTCTTCCCTCCCTCCCTCCATGTTTTCCTTCCTTTCCTCCTTCCCTTCTCCTTCCCTCCCTCCCTCCCTTCCTCCCTCCCTCCCTCCCTCCATGTTTCCCTTCCTCCCTCCATGTTTTCCTTCCTTTCCTCCTTCCCTTCCTCCTTCCCTCCCTCCCTCCCTCCATGTTTCCCTTTCTCCCTCCCTCCAAGTTTTCCTTCCTTCCTCCTTCCTTCCATGTTTTCCTTCCTTTCCTCCTTCCTTCTATGTCTTTCTTCCCTCCCTCCCTCCATGTTTTCCTTCCTTTCCTCCTTCCCTTCCTCCTTCCCTCCCTCCCTCCCTCCTTCCCTCCCTCCCTCCCTCCCTCCATGTTTCCCTTCCTTCCTCCTTCCTTCCATGTTTACCTTCCCTCCCTCCTTTGTCCCTCCCTCCATGTCTTTCTTCCCTCCCTCTCTTCCTTCCTCCTTCCATCCCTCCCTCCCATGTTTTCCTTCCTTCCTCCTTCCTTTCATGTCTTTCTTCCCTCTCTCCCTCCATGTCTTTCCTTCCTTCCTTCCTTCCTTCCTTCCTTCCTTCCTTCCTTCCTTCCTTCCTTCCTTCCTTCCTCTTCCCTAGGACAGTGGCAGAGGCGTCTCTTTTATCGTCTTTATTAAGAGGAACATTGAAAGCTGGCAAGATTGGCAAGGAAGGAAGGAGGCACTCCAAGCCACCGAGCCCATTCAATAAAGAGGACGTTTATGATGGGGCACCTTGCTGCTCAGGTCCGTGTGGGCCTGCCGAGAGAAC
Organism: Arizona elegans; assembly: GCA_022577455.1. Taxonomy (NCBI): domain Eukaryota; kingdom Metazoa; phylum Chordata; class Lepidosauria; order Squamata; family Colubridae; genus Arizona; species Arizona elegans. The sequence goes on from JAKOOJ010000104.1 coordinate 162,220, forward strand.
GCGGATTTAATTGGCAGGCCTGCTGGGCCGGCTAACACAAGCCAAGCGTGGAGGCCAGGGAGGGCTCCAGATTGCCCATACGGAAGTTTCCTGCCTTGGCATAGCATGGAGAGCATGGAAAGGAAATTGCATGGATCTGCAGCTGAGAGAGAGGGAGGGAGGGAATAAAGAGGGAGGGAGAGAGAAAGAGAGAGGGAGGGAGGAAGAAAGGGAAGAAGAGAGGGAGGGAGGAAGGGAAGAAAGAGAGGGGGAAGAGAGAGAAGAAAGAGAGGGAGGAAGGGAAGAAAGGGGAGAGAAGAAAGAGGGGGTGGGAGCAAAGAAAGAGGGGGAAGGGAGAAAAGAAAGAGGGTGGAAGAGAAGAAAGAGAGAAGGAGAGGGAATGAGGAAGGGAAGGAAGAGAGAGGGGAAGAGAGAGAAAAAAGAGGGAGGGAGGGAAGAAAGAAGGCGGAAGGAAGGAAGGGGAGAAAGAGGGGGAAGAGAGAAAAAGAGAGGGAGGGAGGGAAGAAAGAGAGAACGAGGAAGGAAGTGAGGAAGAGAAGAAAGAGAGAGGGGGAAGAGAGAAGGAGAGGGAGGGAAGGAGGGAAGAAAGAGAGAAGGAGAGAGAGAAAGAAAGAAAGAAAAAGAAAGTCGGTCATAAGTCACTTTTTTCAATGGCGTAGTAACTTTGAACGGTCACTAAATGAACCCATTGTAAGTCAAGGACTACCTGTAATAAGTCAGCTTTCTGTGGTTACAGAACATGTTCGGAGCACGAATCTCTATTACACCTGGAAGAGAGAGAAAACACGGGACTGCTGGGGTATGAAAATGAAGGGTGAAGCTTATGCAGATGAGCATTGAATCATATCCTGAACACCATGGGGTAATCTTAAGGGAGATCACATTAAGGGACTAAAAAAAAATAATTATCCAGATCTACTCTCAGCCAACAAAAGTGCGTCTAGTCAAGGCGATGGTTTTTCCCAGTTGCAATGGATGGCTGTGAAAGTTGGACCATAAGGAAAGCTGAGAAGGCCAAAGAATGAAGAACTCTGGGGCTGGAGAAGACTCCTAAGAGTCCCTTGGACTGCAAGGCCATCCAACCGGTCAGTCCTAGAGGAGATCAACCCTGACTGCTCTTTAGAAGGCCAGATCCTGAAGAGGAAACACAAATCCTTTGGCTACCTAAGGAGAAGGAAGGAAGGACTCCCTGGAGAAGAACCCAATGCTGGGAACGATGGAGGGCAAAAGGAGAAGAAGGGGACGGCAGAGAAGCAGGTGGCTGGATGGAGTCACGGAAGCAGTCGGCGTGAACTTAAATGGACTCTGGAGGATGGTAGAGGACAGAAAGGCCTGGAGGAACATGGTCCATGGGGTCACGATGGGTTGGACACGACTTCGCAACTAACAACAACACTCTCAGCCCCCAAAATCTTTCTCCTTTCTGGACAAATGGAGTTCATGAATGAGAAAAGAAAAAAACAGCTTTGAAACTTCACAGAATCCACAGGACATTGGCCATTTCTTCATACATTTCCAGGTGGCCTCCCTTGCCCCAGAAATCTTGTCAAATTGCCAAGGTTTGCAAGAGAAAGGCTAAAACAAAACAAAAAAAAAATCGGCATTCAGGCTGGCAGGATGGTGCAAAGCGTTCAGCCATCTCATCCGAGATTCCTTCGCTTCTTGTTTTGAAGCCTCGCTTGTCAGTCTTCGTTGAACTTTGCAAAAGTGGCAGACAGATGCTTTCCACCAAGTCCCTTTTCGCTTCCGGAGAGTCCCCCTTTTTTCCCCCCACCCCCAAGTCTGTAGCTGGAGGAAACGTAAAATATCCCTGCTTTTTTTTTTTTTCCAGAAAGCTTCCCGCGAGTCACTTCCACGGGCAAATTTTTTCCGTGTTTATTTATTTATTTGTTTGTTTGTTTGTTTATTCCCTTTTCTGGTTTTTTTTTTTTTTTTGGCTGCCGAACAAACAGAAACAGGTTGCAAAGGCTGAATGCCAAAACCAGCTTGTTCTTTTGCTGTCTGGGGAGGAAGAGGAGAAGGAAAGAAGGGAGGGAGGGAGGGAGGGAGGGAGGGAGGGAGAGAGAGAGAAAGAAAGAAAGAGAGAAAGAAAGAAAGAAAGAAAGAAAGAAACCGATCTTTTCCTTCGCTGCCACCGTGCGCATTTTCCTTGACCCAGATTTGGAGAGTGACACCTCTCCCCCTTTCTCGCCATAACTCCACCTTGTCCTCGTTCGGTTTGAGCCAGGATGATTGATAGCTGAGGAGTGACAAGGATCCTGGACGCGTATATTCTGAGCTAGGAAGACAGTGCAAAACTCGTCTCTCTCTTCCCATGGCAACTAAAAAGCCAGAAACAGGGGATGACTTCTGACAGCAGAAGGTAACTAAACTCACCGCGGCATGAGGATTAACGCCTCGGATGACGAGAAGATGGAGAAAAAAAAAAGAAGATGAACCCAGCACATCTGGCATGGACCGGTTTCTCACCTCTGGAGGATGGAAGGATCTCTTTGGAAGCCTTTCCATCCCAGAGATGGCTAAATGGATGGCTCCGATTAAAGGAAAAGGACACCGTTAATTTTGTTTCTGCTTGGAAACCGTTTCTGGACTTTGTGCTTGGGGTGGGAGGAAAAAGGATGAAACTTTGCCAATTAGATCGGTTTGTTGTTATAGAAACAGCTAGTATCTATGACAGATTAGGACCACAATTGAGCTCGGGGTTTCTCTGGCTAAGTGAGGCAGTTGTTTAGGGTGCTTTGCCCTCGTTTTACGACCTTCCTTGCTACGGCCGTTAAGTGAACCACCGCAGTTGTTAAGTGAGCCACACGGTGGTTAGGCAAACTTGACCTCCCCATTGGCTTTGCTTCTTAGAAGGTCGCCAAAGGGGACCCAGCAACGGTCGTAAGTATGAACCAGTTGCCGAGCATTTTGATCACGTGACCACGAGGATGCTGCAGTGGTCGTCAGCGTGAAAAACGGTCATTAAGTCACCTTATTTTTCAGGGCCATTGTAACTTTGAACGGTCACTAAACGAACCGTTGCAAGTGGACGATCACCTGTGTTATATCGAAGTTAAAAAATGAGGTTTTATACTATTACTTTTTATCAGGGGTGAAATCTACTTACCTTCCTTACTGGTTCCAGGAAGTAATGACACCCAGGCAGGTGGGCGGAGCCTCGCACCGCCATCACTACCGGTTCTCCGAACCACCTGCCACAATCGCTACCGGATCGCCCGATCCGGTCTGAACCAGGAGCATTTCACCCCTGCTTTTTATTCAAAAGAAGTGGGGAGTTTTCTTGAAACATGTTTTCTTTCTTTTTCCCCTTCTTTTTTTTTTTTTAATTTGATTTATATGCCGCCCTTCTCCGGAGACTCAGGGCGGCTTACAATGCGTTAAGCAATAGCCTTCATACTTTTATATATTTTATACACAGTCAGCTTATTGCCCCCACAAACTGGGTCCTCATTTCACCTACTTTAGAAAGGATGGAAGGCTGAGTCGACCTTGAGCCTGGTGAGATTTGAACTTGCAGTAATTGCAGACAGCTGGTGTTAAATTACAGTGCCTTATCTGCAGAGCTATCCAGGCTCCTTGTCCTATGCATTTTTCCTTTCCCTTTTCCCTCCCTTGTTTTCCTATTTTTTTTCTTTTGCATTTTATATTATACTTCGATAAAGTAATAAAATGTTGGGGAAAGGGAAACCTTTCTATCCATGCCATGGATCTGCAAGCTTTGGGAAGGCATCGGGTGTTGTGGCCTGCCTATGGCCAGCGGAGCTGTCAGCAGAGTCGGACAGTGAGGAGGTTGAGGAGGAACATGGGCCAGTCCTGGGGGAGCTGGGAAAAGCTCGGATGAGGGCTCTGCATCAGTGGCAGAGAGGGAGTTAGCAGTGAGGCTGAGGAACAGCTGGAGCCTGTTCCCAGAGTGCACATGTGCAGAGCTGCCAGGAGACAAGAACAACTCAGAAAGCAGGGCCAACTCAGGAGTAAAGCCGCACCTTGGAGGTGATTGGCCCCTCCCATAGGAAACAAAAGAGGAGCAAACAGGGCGGGGGCTTTTGCAAGAAACAATTCATTCATTCCTTGACTGAGAGACTCTGTGCCAAGTTTGGCCTTGTACTGCGGTTGGAAACAAGTTACGTGGCAGCTTGCCAAACGAGATAAGGTCTGTGTTGATAAATATTCCTTTGCAAAACTGTTTGGACAAACCTTGCTGACTGTGAATGAACAGTAATTCGCAGTTGTGTCAATAAAAGAAGTTTTGCCGGCACCAATTTCTGCCTCCTGCTTGTTAAGGGAGCCTAGGTCCGAACATCAGGTGGGGCCAGAGAAAATGGTGAAATCTAGCAGGTTCTGACAGGTTCTGGAGAACCGGTAGCGGAAATTTTGAGCAGTTTGGAGAACCGGCAAATACCACCTCTGGTTGGCCCCAGAGTGGGGTGGAAATGGAGATTTTGCAGTATCCTTCCCCCTGGAGTGGGAAGGGAATGGAGATTTTGCAGTATCCTTCCCCTGGAGTAGGGAGGGAATGGAGATTTTGCAGTATCCTTCCCATGGAGTGGGGAGGAAATGGGGATTTTGTAGTATCCTTCCCCTGGAGTGGGGAGGGAATGGGGATTTTGCAGTATCCTTCCCCTGGAGTCGGGTGGGAATGGAGATTTTGCAATATCCTTCCCCCAGGAGTGGGGTGGGATTGGAGATTTTGCAGTATCCTTCCCCTGCCACACCAGCCAAGCCACATCACATCACACCACACCTGCCAAGCCACGCCCGCAGAACGGGTAGTTTAAAAAATTGGATTTCAGCACTGGGCCAGAGGCAGGACCAATCCCAATTTAGCAATTGGCCAAGGAGCCAGAAACGGGCGTGAAAACTGGTTGGCATCTGAACCTGGTTCTTTTTTTTTTTTTTTTTTTTTAAATCTGGCTATGAACAAGGTTTCTTCGACCACCACTTAGGGGACGCAGGACAGATTGGGGGATCCCAGTTCTTTGGGAACTCTTCTCCCCCTCTCTCGGGACTCATCGACCGTGCCCAGCGGGCCTTCTGAAAATCTAATTCAGCCGTTCGGACCAAACCTGATTGCGCCCACTTGGCGAAATTCCTTGGCTGGACGGCCTTGTCATGTGAAGTGTTGGAAGCTTCCCTCGATGTGGCTGTTTGCGAAGGGCTGACTCTGAATAGTAACATGGGGGCAGTCGGGCCGAGACAAGGGACTGGTTGTTTGTTGGGGTGGAGTTGGGAGGGGGCGCTGGCAGGAGCAGAAGCTCTGGGCTTAGGAACCCGGCCAAGAGATGTTTGTGAGTCCTTCAGAGGATGGGACGGCCCGTGGGGGCAAGAGGAGGGAGGAACTGGGAGTGGGGGGGGGGCATGACCTGCCTTTCCTGGATTAACTACTACGCGGTGGAGAATGTGCTGAGATGAAAGTCACCCCCAGAATTCTTGGAGGAGGAGGGGAGGGGGGGTATCAATGAAGCGCTTTGACTTGGAAATCTTAAAGGGGTCAATCACAAAGGAAGTTTTTCCTGTTTTGCTAGTGCCGCCGAGAGAGTCGGTAACAGTAACAGGGACCTTGGAGGTCATTTAGTCCAACCCCCTGCTCGCGCAGGAGACCCGTGCTAGGGATTCGAACTGCTGAACTGCCGACCCTTCTGATCGACAAGCTCAGCGTCTTAGCCACTGAGCCACCTCGTCTTGGTTCCTTCGCTTGGTCGCTGGTCAAATAAGCTGCGGGAAACGGAAGAAAGTGGTGCGTTGGCTAGCATCCAAAGCTGACCTAAGCTTCTAGTCCTCAAGACGTCCAAAAGAGAAGGAGAGGCTGGCAACTCCCCCTTGCTGGCAAAATAATTGAGTGGGTTTCAGGGTTAGGTGAAGAAGGGACCAAAACGAGCTTTCGACGACGCCCCTAAATTGTGTCTCAATCTCTGCATCCATTTTTTTTCTTTTTTGTAAACAGGAAGCCAGCCGGCGACCTCCGATGAAGTCGTGGTGGCGGGTTCGAAAGTCGTCCTCTCCTGCAAGGTGGAGGACCCAGAAGATTCCTCGCTCCAATGGTCCAATCCTGCTCAGCAGACGCTCTACTTTGGAGAAAAGAGAGGTAACGCCGGCGTGGCATCATTTCCCCCCCCACAACAGAGCCCAGAGGTGGGAGGCCGACAACTGTGGCTACTGCTGGTGACAGCCCCCAAATTTATTTACTGTGATTTATCCTTAAATCCAGGGGTGAAATGCTCCCGGTTTGGACCGGTTCGCCCGAATAGGTTGTAAAAAAATGCTTTTAAAAGTTAAAAAAAAAGGTTCTGATGATCGCGAAGCACAGCTGTGAAAGTAGGCTACGCTCACCCAGTCACATTACCCCCACCACCACCAAGACACGCCCACAGAACCAGTAGTAGCAAATTTTACATTTCACCACTGCTTAAATCCCAAACAATAGGGAAACGCCGTAGAGCCATATCTGTGGAGCCATATCTGTGGACACGCAAGCATTGCCCTAGCTCAGCTTCACTGCAAATGTGCGTGCCGGACAGCTGATTTTTGGGCCTTCCGGACCCACCGATCTTTTTCTGGCCTCCGGAGGGCCTCCAGGGGATGGGGGAGGCTGTTTTTGCCCTCCCCAGGCTCCAAGGAAGCCTCTGGAGCCTGGGGAGAACGAAAAACAGGCCTGCTGGGCCCACCGGTAACCTTTTTGTTGTTATGTGCCAAAAGTAGGGGGAGCATGGGGGGGGTCATGTGTGCATGTGTGGGGGAGGTGGGGCGCCGGGGGGCATTGAATCATGGGTGTGGGCACGCACACGCGTGACTTCCCCCGCTTTTGGCACGCGACATCAAAAAGGTTAGCCATCGCTGCCGTAGACTGTCAGAGCCGCCAATAACAAATGCGATTAGTCACGGGGCCAAATCCCCCCGGTTTAATTTGGAACCGGGTTTTGCAAACCGAGCTTCTGTTTTGTCACGCTTGATATTTGCAAACCTGTCGCTTTTTCCTCGGTGTCCAAATCTGCCTTCTTGACGTCACGGAGGGGAAGGTGAAAATCCAGCGGCCTCTCGGAGAATCTCAACTCTGTCAAATAAAAGGAAATAAAGCATTTGCTTCAATGGGGATTTCTCCTGCCTGGGTAAAAGAGATAAGGGGACTATCTACAAACCTTAAAGGTGTCCGTTTTCCCTGCTCACCTGCGGCGATTCGGAATTGCCTCCGAGCAACTAGCAAATATATATATTTTCCTCCTCAAGGAGAATATTATGGGTGATTTAGTTTCTCCCAACTGGAAGCTATAAATATGCTAAGAACACAATACATTTTTTTTATTGTTGATGTAATCTACGTATTTTCAGTATCCTCCTCCTTCTCACTACAAGGCATGACTAACGCCTTCGAAAGGCCACGCTTGAAAAATCGGCGTTCAAAAGCAGAACAATTGGCTTTCAAAGAGCCCAAATTGGCTACTTTTAAAATCTGGGAGAGTTTGGGGGTTTGGGGGTGGGGGTTTGTTCTAAACTGAAGATGAGTTATTTTGGATCACACATATCTCATTGACCGGACAACCATTTATCTGAAATGGCCTGAGCAGGGGGTTGGTATAGAAGACCTCCAAAGTCCCTTCCAACTTCTATTCTATTCTATTCTATTCTATTCTATTCTATTCTATTCTATTCTATTCTATTCTATTCTATTCTATTCTATTCTATTCTATTCCATTCCATTCCATTCCATTCCATTCCATTCTTCTCTTCTCTTCTATTTTCTCTCTTCTCTTCTATTTTATTCTATTTTCTCTATTTTCCTCTTCTCTTCTCTTCTCTTCTCTTCTCTTCTCTTCTCTTCTCTTCTCTTCTCTTCTCTTCTCTTCTCTTCTAATTCATTATCACATTCCATTCCATATTTTCTCTTCTCTTCTCTTCTCTTCTCTCCCTTCTCTTTTTCTCTTCTGTTCTATTTTCTTTTCTCTTTTATTCTATTCTATTTTTCTATTTTATTCTATTCTATTCTATTCTATTCTATTCTATTCTATTCTATTCTATTCTATTCTATTCTATTCTATTCCATTCCATTCCATTCCATTCTATTTTATTATAGTCTAGTCTAGTCTAGTCTAATTCATTATTCCATTCGATTCCATATTTTATCTTCTCTTCTTTCCATTTCTATCCTACCCTACCCTGTCCTATTCCATTCCATTCCTATTATGCATTACAAGTAGGATACAGACTTGAAGCCGTGATATGTATACACCCAGAGTTAAACAGATTAAACTTTGTTTTTTCTTCTTGCCATCCTCAAACAAAGCCGACTCTATGCAAGAATTCCCAAACCGATGATTTTGCTCCAGGCTTGGCGTTGAGAGAAACACTGGCTGCTCTTAATTTGTTGAATGGCCAAGATGTTTATCTGAATATGATCTGTGATTTATTGATTAATGCCTCGGCCCTATAAATCTGAAGGGAGTGGGGGAAGCCTATTGATTTTCATACGATAAATTCCAAGGATGTCATGTCATGTCACACTGTCTTTAATAGTATTTACAACGTTGTGAATCGCTTGGGTTTTTTTTTTTTCCTTTGTTTTGATTTGGAAGTAAGGGAGAAGTTTGGTTTTATTTTTCTTGAAATTCAGTCCCTTCGTTTCCTTCGGTCCGCAGCCACGGATAAGCGTGGCAATTCACTTAAGCCGTGGCTTGCTAGTTCCAACTTTTGTTCGTATATTTGAAGGTGTGAAGATGAATGTTAGCAGGAAGGCCCTGTGCAACAGCCTGTCTCCTAAGGAAGTGTCCCACAGAAAGGTTTTGTAGTATTTTGTGTGTCTGGAATTCACGCAAATATAAGTGGCTCTGAACAATTTGCAACCTCTTTCTGATTCCTTTGCCGCCGAATGTCCCCTAAACACAGACTCCTCGCCTTCCACTAGAGCATGCAATTCTATCCAGCATTTATTTTAATAATAATAACTTTATTGTCATTGTACGTACCCTGTTTCCCCGAAAATAAGACATCCCCTGATAATAAGCTCAATTGGGCTTTTGAGCGAATGCGCTAAAATAAGTCTCCGCCTGAAAATAAGCCCTCCCCGAAAATATTTAAACGCAGAGCTGGAAATCAGGTAAGATGGCAAGAGGAGCCCCATCTTGCTCCACGCGCCCCAAAATAATAAGACCTCCCCGAAAATAAGGCTGAGCACTTATTCCGGGGTTCAAAAAAATATAAGACAGGGTCTTATTTTCGGGGAAACACGGTATATACACAGCATACCCATAAAACGAATGGGAGGAAGGAAGATTCTTTTTGATGAGATGGGCTATATAAATTAGGTAGGTAGGTAGGTAGGTAGGCAGGCAGGCAGGTAGATAGATGATAGATAGATAGATAGATAGATAGATAGATAGATAGATAGATAGATAGAAATAGAAGAGGGAGGGATGGAGGTGGGAAGGGAAGGAAGGAAGGGGGAGGGAGGGAGGGAGGGAGGGAAGATTTTTTTGATGAGATGGGCTATATAAATCAGATAGATAGATAGAGAGAGAGAGAGATAGAAGAGGGAGGTGGGAAGGGAAGGAAGGAAGAGGGAGGGAGGGAGGGAAGATTTTTTTTTTATGAGATGGGCTATATAAATCTGATAGATAGATAGATAGATAGATAGATAGATAGATAGATAGATAGATAGATATAAATAGAAGAGGGAGGGAGGTGGGAAGGGAAGGAAGAGGGAGGGAGGGAAGATTTTTTTTATGAGATGGGCTATATAAATCAGATAGATAGATAGATAGATAGATAGATAGATAGATAGATATAAATAGAAGAGGGAGGGAGGTGGGAAGGGAAGGAAGAGGGAGGGAGGGAGGGAGGGAAGTTTTTTTTTATGAGATGGGCTATATAAATCAGATAGATAGATAGATAGATAGATAGATAGATAGATAGATAGATATAAATAGAAGAGGGAGGGAGGTGGGAAGGGAAGGAAGAGGGAGGGAGGGAGGGAAGTTTTTTTTTATGAGATAGATAGATAGATAGATAGATAGATAGATAGATAGATAGATAGACCGACAGGCCTAAGGTGACCCTCTCGTCCCCTTCTCTCACTGCCCCTCCTTCTTTTAACCTAGCATTGCGAGACCTTCGAATCCAGCTGGAGAATTCGACGGCCAACGAGCTGAGCATAAGTATCGATAACACCACCCTGGCTGACGAGGGAGAATACACCTGCACGATATTCACCCGGCCTGTACGGACTGCGAAAGCGATGGTCACCGTCTTGGGTGAGGCCAAGGGGGTCAGTGGCGAGCCGTGTCCAAAACGGGAGAGTCTTTTCCCAGAACATTTCAGTCTTCCCAAGATGTTGGGATGGGCTCCGCCTGGGATATCCTACTCATCTCCCGCCTCGGACTCACAAACCACCAACCAGTCCAAAATTTCCCTCCGCCTTGGAAACGCAAGCAGTCCTCGACTCATGACCCCCCCAACAAATTTTCCATCGCTAAGCGAGACGGTGGTTGGAGTGAGCTTTGCCTCCCTGTACGGCTTTTCTCGCCATGGTGGCTAAGCGAATCATGATGTTGTTCCCACGGTCATTAAGCGAATCCGGCTTCCCCGTTGACTTGGCTTTTGTCAAGAAGGTCGCAAAACGGGATCGTGTGACACTGCAACCGTCATAAGTACATGCCAGTTGCCGAGCATCTGAATTTTAATTGTGTGACACACACACACCCCCTGGGGATGCTTCCACAAGTCCCATTTTTTCAGTGCCATTGTTAATTTCAAACAGTCACTAAACGAATGGTTGTAAGTCGAGAACTACCTGTATGCTTCTGAATATAGGCACATGAGTTGCAAATTCCCAAGGGAAAACGAAAATATATTGGGACGGGTAGGGACTGAAATGTTTCAGGAATGGAACAACTGTTTTGTACACCCCAAACACAAGATTATTCATGGAGAAGCAGCAACAATTGTGACATCTTTAATTAGAAGTAGAATTCTTTTATTGGCCAAGTGTAATTGGACCCACAAGGAATTTGTCTTTGGTGCATTAGCTCTCGGTGTACATAAAGACAAAAAAATAAAATATATCTGCCAAGAATCATAAGATGCAACTCTTAGCGGTAGTCATAGGATACTAATGAGCAATCAAATTGTCAGCATTCTGATGCTGCCATAAAAAGGAGGAGACGAGGCTTGACTTTTCACCTACTTATTTTCTCTGTAGATAATATCCCCTAGGAGATGGGATGGGAGGGGGACATTCCTGTGGGCTGAAGTCAGAAGCTGGGGAGACTGACTTGGAAGATGGCCAATGAGAAGATGAGAATTGGGGAATGGAAAGGGAAGGGTTTGGGGGTCAGAGGGTTAGTATCGGCTACAACGAAGTCGGGGCCAGATCTGTCGTACTCAATAAATGGAATATTTCAGCAAAGATTAATTGTTTGGGAGTACAATTTATTTGAGATGACATCGAAACCTGACACAAATCATACTAGGAAACAATGGACACGGTAGCTCAGGGGCTAAGACACTGAGCTTGTCGATCGAAAGGGTCGGCAGTTCTGCAATTCAAATCCCTAGTGCTGCTGCGGAATGGGGTGAGCTCCCATTCCTTGTCCCAGCTTCTGCCAACCTAGCAGTTCGAAAGCAGGTAAAAAAAATGCAAGTAGAAAAACAGGGACCACCTTTGGTGGGAAGGGAACAGCGTTCCGTGCGCCTTTGGCGTTGAGTCATACCGGCCACATGACCACGGAGACGTCTTCGGACAGCGCTGGCTCTTCGGCTTTGAAACGGAGAGGAGCACCGCCCCCTAGAGTCAGGAACGACTAGCACAGATGTGCAAGTCTTTACCTTAGGAAACAATAAAAACGATGTAAGTTGTAAAAATACAAGCAACATGGATATAGCCACAAGCGGGAAGAGAAAGGTACTAGTAAGGATGATAAGAACTACAGTCTTAGTAGTTAATTTGATAGTGTTAATGAGTCAGGGCAGAGTTATAATTTCACTCCAAACTTAGAGGCGTTATCCTTTCTGGGAACAAGCGCTTCAAATGGTATCTTCTTCGGGATGCTTTTAAATCGCTAGTCCTCATTGTTCCTCTTTTCTTTCAGGAATCCCACAGAAACCCCAAATCTCGGGTTACTCAGGTCCTCTTAGGGAAGGAGACGTGGCTGTGTTGACATGTCTCTCTTCTGGCAGTAAGCCAGCAGCTCAGCTCAGATGGAATAAAGGTGAAAAGCTCCTGACAGGTAAGTTACTAACATACTATTGAAGAACCTAAGAAGGATGCTAGATTGGGCCATCTGGTTCGTTTCCCACCGACTTGTAAAATAGAATAGAGTAGAGTAGAGTAGAGTAGAGTAGAATAGAATAGAATAGAATAGAATAGAATAGAATAGAATAGAATAGAATAGAATAGAATAGAAAACAGAGTAGAGTAGAGTAGAATAGGGAGAATAGAATAGAATAGAATAGAATAGAATAGAATAGAATAGAATAGAATAGAATAGAATAGAATAGAATTCTTTTATTGGCCAAGTTTGTTTGGACACACAAGGAATTTGTCTTGGTGCATATGCTCTCAGAGTACATAAAAAAAAAATCTTAATCAAATTAAGAGTGACACCTTTACCATTCGGGATCCACAGATAGACTGCACTTGAACATGGAGGCACAGATGCTCGTTTTCCTTTCTGGTTTAGCTCCGTCTTTCTTTAAAGCCGATTAAACCAGGTTGTGACTCCTGTGGCCAGGAGATCTCTTAATTAATGTAATTAATGCCTAAGCAGGGGGTTGGACTAGAAGACCTCCAAGGTCCCTTCCATCTCTTCTCTTCTCTTCTCTTCTCTTCTCTTCTCTATTCTATTTTCTATTCTATTCTATTCTCTTTTCTATTCTATTCTATTCTATTCTCTATTCTATTCTGTTCTATTCTATTCTATTCTATTCTATTCTATTCTCTATTCTATTCTATTCTATTTTCTTTTCTCTATTCTATTCTGTTCTCTATTCTATTCTTTATTCTATTCTATTCCATTCCATTCCATTCCATTCTCTCTCCTCTTCTCTTCTCTTCTCTTCTCTTCTCTTCTCTTCCCTTCCCTTCCCTTCCCTACCCTTCCCTTTTATTCTATTCTCTAAATCGTAGCAAATTACATGCCAGTATAAAACCACTTAATTTTGCGATGTGGGAACTTACAGGTTACCCTGCCGGGCGTAAGTTTCCTGCCATTACTTAATTGTAGTCATATTCGTAGAAGACCCTTGCAGTCTTCTAACAAATCGTACACGCAAACACACAATTCAAAATTGAGTTGTCTCGGTTTTTCTTTTCCTTTAATGTTGCGTCTTTCTATACCATAATCTTGAAATTTATTGATAGAACGAATGAGCTGGACGGGACCTGGGAGGTCTTCTAGTCCAGCCCCCTGCTCAATCAGGAGAGCCTATCATATGTCAGATAAATAACTGTCTAGATACTGCTTAAAAACCTCCAAGCGATGGAGCGCCCACAATTTCTGGAGGCCAGCTGTTCCACTGGTTAATCGCCCTCACCGTTAGGAAGTTTCTCCTTAATTCCAGATTGCTTCTCTCCTTGATTAGTTTCCATCCGTTGCTTCTTGTCCTGCCCTCAGGTGCTTTGGAGAATAATTTGACCCCTCTCTTCTTGGCGGCTCCCTAAGTGGCTCAGTGGCTAAGATGTTGAGCTTGTATCAGTAAGGTCGGCAGTTCGAATCCCTCGTACAGGTCTCCAAGGTCCCTTCCTACTCTTTTGCTGTTACTTCTTTGTGGCAGCCCCTCAAATACGCTGCTCTGGAATACAGAGTTAAACCAGCGTTTAATAAATAATAGGCCCTCTTGCAAAGGTGGAGTCCTGATTTTTCAGGCAATCCAAAAAAAAAAAAAATCGGGATAATTTAGATGGGATTGTTGACTCGGGAGTTGAGCTTTCTAAGGCAAAAACAATCCCCTAAGCACGTTGTGATCCAGAATCTTAAAGGATGCGTTTTGATGTCCTTTTGCACCACTGGGATGCGGTGGCTCAGGGGCTAAGACGCTGAGCTTGTCGATCGAAAGGTCGGCAGTTCAGCGGTTCAAATCCCTAGTGCCGCCGCATAACGGGGTGAGCTCCCGTGACTTGTCCCAGCTTCTGCCAACCTAGCAGTTCGAAAGCACATTAAAAAAAATGCAAGTAGAAAAATAGGGACCCCCTTTGGTGGGAAGGGAACAGCGTTTGTGCGCCTTTGGCATTGAGTCATGCCGGCCACATGACCATGGAGGGGTCTTTGGACGTCTCTTCGGCTTTGAAACGGAGATGAGCAACGCCCCCTAGAGTCGGGAACGACTAGCACGCATGTGCGAGGGGAACCTTTTACCTTTACATTCCCCTTTTCTCCTCTCCTTTTGCTAAGCCATCAATCTTAGTTGTTGTTTCTCTCTCTCTCTCTCTCTTCCAAACAGGCCAGCCATTGGAAGTCTCCAAAGATGCCAACGGAAAAACCTTCACGGTCACCAGCCAAGTAGAAATTACGGTCGGCAAAGAGGACGACGGTGCCAACGTCACCTGCACCGTCGATCACTCGTCTCTGCAAATCTCTGAGAAATCGGCTTTGCAACGTCTCTCCGTCTTTTGTAAGTGACCCGGGCCAAACCTGTAACTTTTATTTCGAAAACCTTGCTGAATTTTGACAGTTCTAAGCCTGCCACCCAGTTTCTCAACCTTGCAGATAGGTGGACTTCAACTCCCAGAATTCCTCCCACCACCTTTTTAATTTCTTTTCTTTTTTCATGTTTTATTTATTTTATTTATATAATTCAATTTTCATCAAACAGTGTGCATTCCGGGTATGGTTATGTTTAGATAGTCGTGTTATGCATCTTTGTTCTTGATAATTCATCTCCGTCCTATTAATAATATAATAACATAATAATATAATAACATTAAGACTTAACATCGTCTTCTTTAACAACTCTCCACTTTACCATTTCCTCTTTTTATAGCTCTTCCTTTCTAACTTCTGTTTCTGTTATCTCACCATTGATAGAATATGTCCCATATCAAAAAAAAAAAATAAAAATCAATTTCTTCTTTATTCTTAATAGTAAGTGTTAATCTGTCCATTTCTGCACCTTCTAATGTTTTCTTAATTACATTCCCTTGTTTTTAATTTCTGGCATCCTGCAAAGGAGTGGGAGAGGAAAAAGGCAATTGACAGGTTGAGCGAAGAGATGAGCAAACAGGGGTGGCAGGTTTGATGGAAGCCAGAGGTGTGAGACCCTCACACCTCTGGCTTCTATTCCAGTCTTCTATTCCAGTCTTTAAGAATGCATACTCTGGGAAAGGTATGTGAACTGCACCAAGAGGCACCGGACATCCCAAAACACCATTGGACAGTGATGGACTGGTCAAGAAGGGAGGACCAGGGAGAACGGGGGAAAATTGGCGATGCTTTGCGCAGGAAGCTCAGATTTTGCCTCGCTTCTGCTGCAACCAGTAAATCCTTAGTTAAGAGAACCTATCATTTCAAGCCAACGGAGTCGAGGGTCTTTCTTTCCTAAGGATCTAGCTGGGTCAGGTCTGACAAAATAAAAGGCCTTCTTGAAATAAAAACGATGAGAGAATTAGGTTGCTTCGCTTTGCGGCAAAGTGTCAGCCTCCCGTTGATTTTTTTTCTTTTTAAATAATAATTAAAAATATCTTTTAAAAAGTTCAAGAGAGAAAGAACGGGAAGCCTGCAAAATGCCAAGGAAGGCTTTGATGCAAATGCTAGGATAATGGAGCGACCCATCTCTGGATTCTGGCGAACTCAATAAAGAATACCGTGTTTCCCCCCAAAATAAGACAGGGTCTTATATTAATTTTTTGCTCCAAAAGGCGCATTAGGGCTTATTTTCCAGTTAGGTCTTATTTTGGGGGCAAATACACTACTAAACACCTCTGTCTGGTTGACAATCTTAACTGGGGCTTATTTTTGGGTTTAGGGCTTATATTACGAGCATCCTGAAAAATCATGCTAGAGCTTCTTTTCCGGTTGGGTCTTATTTTGGGAGAAATATGGTACTAAATGCCTCCGTCTGGTTGACGATCTTAACAGGGGCTTATTTTGGGGGTAGGGTTTATATTACGAGCATCCTGAAAAATCATGCTAGGACTTATTTTCCAGTTAGGTGTTATTTTGGGAGAAATACGGTACTAAACACCTCTGTCTGGTTGACGATCTTAACTGGGGCTTATTTTTGGGCTTAGGGCTTATATTACGAGCATCCTGAAAAATCATGCTAGGCCTTGTTTTCCAGTTGGGTCTTATTTTCGGGGGAAACAGGGTAATAATGAATCAATAGTTGTCTAGTCAGAATACAGGTAATCCTCGACTTAGAATAGTTCACACAGTGACCATTCAAAGTAACAACAGCACTGAAAAAAATGACCTAGGACCGTGTTTCACAGTTACGACCTTTGCAACATCCCCATGGTCACGCGATCAAAATTCAGATGCTTGGCAACTGATTCATATTTATGACCATTGCTGTATTCCGGGGTCCCGCTGTCCCCTTTTGTGACCTTCCCACAAGCAAAGTCCATGGGGAAGCCAGATCCACTTCACAATCGGGTTACTAACTTAACAACCACCGTGATTCGCTTAATAACCGTGGCAAGGAAGGTCGTAAAACGGGGCAAACCTCACTTAACAAAAAAAAAACACGCCTTGCTTAACGGAAACGTGGGGGCTCCGTTGTGGTCGTAAGTCGAAGACTACCTGTAACGATGTTAGTAATTCTGCTTACTGGTTTTCCTCTTTTTTTTCCTCTCCTTGGTCGTCTTCTCCTCAGACAAACCGACGGCAAAGATTGAACCCAAACCGGAGCATCCACAAGAAGGAGACAGCTTAGTGCTACACTGCAAAGGGGAAGGGAATCCGATGTAAGTTTCTTGCTCTCCCTTAAAATGCCATTTTTCCTCCGGCCTCTATCCAACCTCTTTCTCTCTCTCTGACTGTCTGTCTCTCTGTCTTTCTCTCTCTCTGTCTCTCTCTGTGTCTTTCTGTCTCTCTCTCTGTCTTTCTCTGTCTCTCTCTCTCTGTCTTTCTCTCTCTGTGTCTCTCTGTCTTCCTCTCTCTGTCTCTGTCTCTCTCTGTGTCTTTCTCTCTCTCTGTCTCTCTCTGTGTCTTTCTCTCTGTGTCTCTGTCTCTCTCTGTGTCTTTCTGTCTCTCTCTCTGTCTTTCTCTGTCTCTCTCTCTCTCTCTGTCTTTCTCTCTGTGTGTCTCTCTGTCTTTCTCTCTCTGTCTCTGTCTCTCTCTGTGTCTTTCTCTCTGTCTCTCTCTGTCTTTCTGTCTCTCTCTCTCTGTCTCTCTCTCTGTCTTTCTCTCCATATGTGTGTGTGTATGTGTCTCTCTGTCTCGCTCTCTGTCTTTCTCAGTCTCTCTGTGTTTTTCTCTCTCCGTCTCTGTCTCTCTGTGTGTCTTTCTCTCTGTGTCTCTGTCTCTCTCTGTGTCTTTCTCTCTGTGTGTCTTTCTCTCTCTGTCTCTGTCTCTCTCTGTGTCTTTCTCTCTGTGTGTCTTTCTCTCTCTCTCTCTGTATGTGTCTCTCTGTCTTGCTCTCTGTCTTTCTCTCTCGGTCTCTCTGTGTTTTTCTCTGTGTCTTTCTCTCTGTGTGTGTGTCTTTCTCTCTCTCTGTCTCTCTCTGTGTCTTTCTCTCTCTCTCTCTCTCTCTGTCTTTCTCTCTCTGTCTCTGTCTCTCTGTCTTTCTCTCTGTGTGTGTGTTTTTCTCTCTCTCTGTCTCTGTCTGTCTCTTTCTCTCTCTCTCTGCTTCTCTCTCTCTGTCTGTCTATCTTTCTCTCTATCTCTCTGTCTCTCTCTCTCTGTGTGTGTGTGTCTCTCTCTCTCCCTCTGTGATTTTTTTGCTGTAACAAAATAGATCGATCCTTCTACCCAAATCTTCCCCAAGGCTTTTTAAAATTAAGCTGCTTTTTAAAACAGGTGGAGCTGTGTGGGACAGTTGCGATTTTGAGTTTGCAGGTTTTTTTTCCTCCTCTTCTCCCCCTCCCACCTCCCAGGAGAAGCAAAATTTGGCAGCCCACGTAAAGGAGAGGGCGAAACGAGGAACATTTGCATAATTGTTTTTATTTCGTGTTTTTTTTTTCTTCCTTTTTTTCAATTTGCTCTGCTTTAAGGGAGAAGCACCGTTGCTGGGAAAGGCACATTAGTATGCAGTCAGACTTCTGGCTATGGCGCTTTTCAGATAGCTTTTTTAATATATCATTAACCATGAGGACTACAAGCTTGAGTTTTTTTTTAAAAAGTCCCAGAGATCCTCAGGAAGTGAAATTTAGTGGCCCTTTGTCTCTTTGTCCTTTCCTACAAAATTGTGCTTGTGTTTTGCTGAGGTGTAAATAGCACAAGTATATATGTTCTTTTATTTTTCAGCTGCCTACATACTGTGTGTGTGTAAAATTAATCATAATTTGAAATCATAATTTCAGCTGAGTGTGTCTGTGTGCGCTTTCAGAGCCCTGCAAAAAAATAAGAATAAATGGTTTGTGACCAAATTATTGTCCTGCAGCAGCAAAAAATTAAATGAAATTAAATTAAAAAATAAAACTAGAAGCCAAGAAACGGATGCCAGGTGTATTTTGGAGTGGGTGGTGGGTGGAAATGCAAATAAAGATTAATTTTAAGCAGATCATGGGATCAGTCCAGAGTGGTGACCTACAGGTGGAGTTCTCGCCTCACAATCAGGAGGGTTGTGAGTTCAATCCTAGGTAGAGGCAGTTATTTCTCTCTCTGGGCACAATGAGAATATATCTGCTGAACAAAACTCCGCTCTGGCGACAGGAAAGGCATCCGGCCATTAAAAAACTCGGCTAGCTCCATTCAGCTGCCCAAACTCCACCCCTCAAGGGATTATGCGGTCATTAAAAAATGATGATGGGATCAGTCCATACTACTTGCCGTATTTCATTCTTATTCTTTCTTTTAATTTTTCAAAAATCGAAATGATAGACACGAATAATCCTCAATTTATAGCCGCAATTGAACTCAACATTACCACATGCCTGCTGCAAGTGAGTTTCTGGCTTTTTCCACGGTGGCCATTAAGCGAACGCTGTGGTCATTAAGCAGCCCGTTCATTTGAATGAGGGTTTTTCTGCTGGAAACAGGCGAAAACTTTGCAAATAGTGGTCACATGACTGCAGAACATTGTTTGTATAGCGGACCTGCGTGACATGTGGTCACGTGACCACAGAGGGGCAGCAGAACCACTTTCGACCACCAGGGGGTGCTTTACAGCAGGGAGAATCCAACTTTGGGCAACTTGTGGACTTCAACTCCCAGAATTCCTTAGCCAGCCGAGGAATTCTGGGAGTCGAAGTCCACAAGTCTTAAAGTTGCCAAGGTTGAAGAGTCCCGCTTTCATCTTCGTTTAACGACCGCATAATCCCTTGCAGGGTGGAGTCGGGGAAACTGAATGGAGCTAGGCGAGTGTTTTAATGGCCGGATGCCTTTCCTGACGCCAATGCGGAGTTTTGTTCAGCAGATATATATTCTCGGTGTACCCAGAGAGAGAAATATCTGCCTTTACGTAGGATCGAACTCACAGCCCTCCTGATTGTGAGGCGAGAGCTCCACCTCTAGGCCACCGCACCTACTCCTTGGACAGTCCCGCTTTACGGGCCCTAAATTGGTTGTTAAGCGAGGACTGCCTGTAAACAAAGCCCAAAATAAAAGTCTCCCGTTCTCTTTGATTCACTGAGCTGTTCAAGTCGTTTGAAATGTCTCTCCTTCTTCCTTCCCTTACAGCCCTCAGGATTACAAGTGGGAGAAGGACGGTGTCGACGCCCCCTTGTTGGACGCTCAAGATAACATCCTCGCCTTCCCCAACTTAAACAAAAGCGACAGTGGGACTTATATTTGCTATGCTTCCAATCTTGTGGGCAACTCCATTGCGAGATACACCCTCTCTGTCAGCGGTAAACCGTGTTTTCTAAGCCCCTCTGCTAAGTTGACTATACTAACAGAATAACGGTGTTGGAAGGGACCTTGGAGGCCTTCTAGTCCAAACCCCTGCTCAAGCAGGAGACTCTACACCCATGATGGCAAACCAATGGTAAATGTGCCACAGGTGGCACACGGAGTCATATCTGTGGGCATGTTAGCGTTGCCCTAGCTCAGCTCCAACACACATGACCACACCGGCCAACTGATTTTTGGTTGGGAAACTTCCGGTGGGCCCGGAAGTTTCCTTACTTCCGGGCCCACCGGAAGTCAGGAAACAGGCTGTTTCCAGTGTCCGGAGGGCCTCCGGGAGGGTGGGGAAGGCTGTTTTTGCCCTCCCCAGACTCCTAAAAAGCCTCTGGAGCCTGGGGAGGGGGAAAAACGGACCTTCTGGTTCCACCGGAAGTCAGGAAACAAGCTGTTTCCAGTGTCCGGAGAGGCTCTGGGAGGGTGGGGAAGGCTGTTTTTGCCCTCCCCAGACTCCTAAAAAGCCTCTGGAGCCTGGGGAGGGGGAAAAACGGACCTTCTGGTTCCACCGGAAGTCAGGAAACAGGCTGTTTCCAGTGTCCGGAGAGCCTCTGGGAGGGTGGGGAAGGTTGTTTTTGCCCTCCCCAGACTCCTAAAAAGCCTCTGGAGCCTGGGAAGGGTGAAAAACGGACCTTCTGGTTCCACCGGAAGTCAGGAAACAAGCTGTTTCCAGTGTCCGGAGGGCCTCCGGGAGGGTAGGGAAGGCTGTTTTTGCCCTCCCCAGACTCCTAAAAAGCCTCTGGAGCCTGGGGAGGGGGGGAAAACGGACCTTCTGATTCCACCAGAAGTTGGAAAATAGGTCATTTCTGGTCTCCGGAGAGGTGGGAAGGCTGTTTTAGCCCTCCCCAGGCTCCAAGAAAGTCTCTGGAGCCTGGGGAGAGCGAAAAACGGGCCTACCGGGCCCACTGTGCCATCACGTGCCAAAAGCAGGGGAGCACAGGGGGACTGGGGTGCATTGAATTATGGGTGTGGGCACACGCTTGTGCTACCCCCACGCGACCCCCGCTTTTGGCACGCTACGCGAAAAAGGTTAGCCATCGCTGCCCTACAGCATTCTGGACAAATGAGTGTTCAATTCAGAACCTCCAGTGTTTTTGTGAGGAAAATGCCAGCTTTGACTAATTCTTTTACTTACGGCCAATGCCTAAAGCCTTGGTTTCTGCAACAGGGGGACAGGCAGAAAATCAGCCGGGTTGGAAAGGTCATTAACCCAAATACACACCATTAAAAATTAACTTCAGACAATACCCAGAGTCATTAAAAATTAATCTCCAGCAATCTAATAAAGGTCCTAATTTTGTTATGGAGATTAGCCTACCAGGGAGTCTGGGTGGATACAACGGAGGAGGAAGGACATCCATATTTGTCCTGGTTAGCAACTTTTATTGCACCAACAAACTTGGGGTGGGGGTGGGGAGTAGCGGAGAAACTAAATTGAAAATCGTCAAAAATCCATTCTGGCTCTCTACGATCGGGAAATGAAAAAAGAAAATCCAAAAGTATTTAGTTTACGTTTCATCTTGGCCAAGAACTTGGAAGTGGTCATAATTCTTGACCAGCCTTAGTTCTGTTCTGTTCTGTTCTGTTCTATTCTATTCTATTCTATTCTATTCTATTCTATTCTATTCTATTCTATTCTATTCTATTCTATTCTTACTCTACTCTACTCTACTCTACTCTACTCTACTCTACTCTACTCTACTTCTATTCTATTCTATTCTATTCTATTCTATTCTTACTCTACTCTACTTCTATTCTGTTCTATTCTATTCTTTACTCTACTCTACTCTACTCCTATTCTATTCTATTCTATTCTATTCTATTCTTACTCTACTCTACTCTACTCTACTCTACTCTACTCTACTTCTATTCTATTCTATTCTTACTCTACTCTACTCTACTCTACTTCTATTCTATTCTATTCTATTCTATTCTTACTCTACTTCTATTCTGTTCTATTCTATTCTTACTCTACTCTACTCTACTCCTATTCTGTTCTGTTCTGTTCTATTCTATTCTATTCTATTCTATTATTTATCCTATCCTATTCTATTCTATTCTATATTCTATTCTATTCTATTCTATTCTATTCTATTCTCTATTTATCCTATTCTATTCCGAATCCTATTCTATTCTATTCTATTCTCTATTTATTCTATTCTATTCTATTCTATATTCTATTCTATTCTATTCTATTTTATTCTATTCTAATCTAATTCTATTCTATTCTATTCTATTCTTACTCTACTCTACTTCTATTCTGTTCTATTCTATTCTTACTCTACTCTACTCTACTCTACTCCTATTCTGTTCTGTTCTATTCTATTCTATTCTTACTCTACTCTACTCTACTCTACTCCTGTTCTATTCTATTCTATTCTATTCTATTCTATTCTATTCTTACTCTACTCTACTCTACTCTACTCTACTTCTATTCTATTCTATTCTATTCTTACTGTACTCTACTCTACTCTACTCTACTCCTATTCTGTTCTGTTCTATTCTATTCTATTCTATTCTATTCTATTCTATTCTATTCTATTCTATTCTATTATTTATCCTATCCTATTCTATTCTATTCTATATTCTATTCTATTCTATTCTATTCTATTCTATTCTATTCTATTCTCTATTTATCCTATTCTATTCCGAATCCTATTCTATTCTATTCTATTCTATTCTCTATTTATTCTATTCTATTCTATTCTATTCTATTCTATTCTATTCTATTCTATTCTATATTCTATTCTATTCTATTCTATTCTATTCTATTCTAATTCTATTCTAATCTAATTCTATTCTATTCTATTCTATTCTATTCTATTCTATTCTATTCTATTCTATTCTCTATTTATCCTATTCTCTTCTCTTCTCTTCTATTCTATTCTATTCTATTCTATTCTATTCTATTCTCTATTTATCCTCTTCTCTTCTCTTCTCTTCTCTTCTCTTCTATTCTATTCTATTCTATTCTATTCTCTATTTATCCTCTTCTCTTCTCTTCTCTTCTCTTCTCTTCTCTTCTCTTCTCTTCTCTTCTCTTCTCTTCTCTTCTCTTGTATTTGAAATCCAATTCTATTCTATCTCTATCCCTATTTTCTACTTTCACTTTGGTTTGGCCGCTGAGTCTCACCTCCTGTTTCTCTCCGGATAGATGCTAGTCCCATGACACCGCAAAGGAGCAGCTACCACGCCATTGTTGGGGGCGTCGTAGCCTTCGTCATCTTCTTCCTCCTCATCCTCCTCATCGTTCTCGGACACTACTTGATTCGGCACAAAGGTAAGGGCCCCTCCCTCTCGTTCCCCCTTCATGTGTCTTGGAGTCACAGGTGGCCGCCCCTTGCACCTATGGCCAGCGCAGCATCCGTGTGGTCAAAATTGGGGCACTTGGCCTAAGAGATCGGAAGAACTTGGAAGCTTCCAATGCGCCTCCTTTTTAGCCAGCCTGTAGAAGGAAGATTTGCAATAATTTGTGTCCTTTTTACTCAGGCATTAAGCCAAATAACTTCTCATTTGTCTTCTTCCTCCCCTCTTCACGCTTCCTCCCTCACTTCCTTCTCTCTCTCTCTCTCTCTCTCTCTCCATCACCTTCTTCTCTCTCTCTCTTGCCCATCCTTCCTTCCTTCCTTCCTTCCTCTCTCCCTCCCTTCCCTTTATTTTCCTTCTTTCTCTATCACCACCCTTCCTTCCCTCCCTCTCTCCTTCCTTCCGTCTGTATCATCTTCCTTCCTCCATCCCTTTTTTCCCCTTCCTTTCTACTCTATCACCACCCTTCCTTCCCTCCCTCCCTCCCTCCTTCCTTCCTTCCCTCCCTCCTTCCGACCTTCCTTCCTTCCGTATCATCTTCCTTCCTCCGTTCCTTTTATTTTCCTTCCTTTCTTCTCTATCACCACTCTTCCTTCCCTCCCTCTCTCCCCCCCTCCCTTCCTTCCCCCTCCTTCCTTGCTTCCATATCTTCTTCCTTCCTTCCTCCCTCCCTTTTCTTTTCCTTCCTTTCTTCCCACCCTTTCCTCCCTCCCTCCCTCCTTTCTTCCTTCATTATCATCTTCCTCCCTCCCTTTTCTTTTCCTTCCTTTCTTCTCTATCACCACTTCCTTTCCTCCCTCCCTTTATCCATCCTTACTTCCTTCTGTATCATCGTCCCTCCCTCCCCTTTATTTTCCTTTTTTCTCTATCACCACCCTTCCTTCACTTCCTTTCTCCTTCCTTCATTCTGTATTGTCTTCCTTCCTCCCTGCCTTTTCTTTTCCTTCCTTTCTTCTGTATCACCACTTCATTTCCTCCCTCCCTCTCTCCTTCCTTCCTTCCTTATCATCTTCCTCCCTCCCTCCCTTTTCTTTTCCTTCCTTTCTTCTCTATCACCACTCTTCCTTCCCTCCCTCTCTCCTTCCTTCCTTCCGTTTATCTTCCTCCCTCCCTCCCTTTTATTTTCCTTCCTTTCTTCTCTATCACCACTCTTCCTTCCCTCCCTCCCTTTCTCCTTCCTTCCTCCCTCCCTCCCTTCCTTCCTTCCTTCCGTATCATCTTCCTCCCTCCCTCCCTTTTCTTTTCCTTCCTTTCTTCTCTATCACCATCCTTCCCTCCCTCCCACACAGGTACCTACCTGACCCACGAGGCCAAAGGCTCCGACGACGCCCCAGATGCCGACACGGCCATTATCAACGCAGAGGGAGGTCAACCAGGCGGGGACGACAAGAAGGAATATTTCATCTAAGAAGGGAAGGGTGGGGCATGGTGGCAGGGCAGCCGGGGGGGAGAAAGGAGGAGGAGGAGGAGGGGGAAAAAAGGAAGAAGTTGTAGTGGCCCAGTGGACCCCGACCTCAACCATCGGATGACAATGGAACCCACCCACCCAATATGTCTATGGCATTTCTCTCGTGCCCGGGAAGGAATTGGACGGAAGGAACAGAGGAACAGTAGAAAGGCAGGGGCCGAGACTAACCACGGACCGAGAAGGAGAGAGAGAGAAAGAGAGGAAGAAGGGGGCATAAAAACATCCGCTGGCTCATGATGCTTCTTGAACTTGTATAAAACATTGCAACCACGTGGGAGGGGGGGAAACTCCCTCCCCCCCATCTGAACATTGGGAATCCTTGGAAACCAACAAAAGACCCCCCCCCCAGCTTTTCCTGCTTGCCTGTATCTACATACCTGCGGCTGCCAAGCTCACACTAAACACACAGAGCTGAAAAGTGAGTGATGATGCTAACTTCCTTCCCTTTCTCCTCCCTCCCTTCCTTCCTTTTTCCTATTTCCTCCCTTCCCTTTCTCCTTCCTTCCTCCCTTTCTCCTTCCTTCCTTCTTCACATTTCCTTCCTTCCCTTTCTGCTTCCTTCCTTCTTCCCATTTCCTTCCTTCCCTTTCTCCTTTCTTCCTTCCTTCTTCCCATTTCCTTCCTTCTTCCCATTTCCTTCCTTCCCTTTCTCCTTCCTTCCTTCCTTCTTCCCATTTCCTTCCTTCCCTTTCTCCTTCCTTCCTTCCCTCCTTCCTTCCTTCCTTTTGGCTTGTTTTCAGGGCTGTTGGTTTGTGGGGGTGGGGTGTCTCTTCCCTCCTTCCCCCCCCCTTTTTTTTTTGAAGATCTCTGTTCTTGTCCCCTTCTGTTGTAGGCATGTCTTGATGGTAGGGTTGGGGAAGGTTGAGGGATTGGATGGGTCTGTCTCTGCGTTCTTTAGGAGGGTCCTCGTTGTGGGCTACGGCCTCCAGGATAAAATCAGCTCGTGCAAAAAAAAATTTAAAAAAAATAAATAAATGGAGGGGTTAGCATACACTCCTCGGGAGTAAACACCCCACCCCTCAGGTTCGATGTGGGTCCTTCCTCCCAGTGAGAAATCTTTAAATTTCTCCCACAGATTCGGATCTTGGATGGGATGAAGGACCAAAAAGGTTTGAGATGGTTGAACCGAGGAACCAAGTAAGAGATAGATAGACAGTTATATGAGAAGGTAAAGGGGTTCTTTGAGCCGCAAATAATTCCCTTGGCATTTGAAGAATGGTTTTTATTTCTTGGGTCTTCCTGAATAAGAAGAAATGGTCTCTGTTTTTGAAATCTTCTTGATCGGGTGCACTTAAATCTTCCTCAAACAAATCGGTACTAGTTACTGAAGTCCTCTTGATCAATTGGAGTCAATTACCTGGGCCCGATGATCTGGACGAATTGGTACCAGTGATTTGGGTCCTTTTCATTCACACAAATTGGCACTCATTGCCTGAATATCCCTGATTCGGGAGAAAAAAGGGTCAGGATAACTCCGATCCTCCTGGATTTGGACAAAACGAGGAACCAATTGCTCGAGTCTTTCTTGATTTTTTTTTGAACATCCATTATTTGGATCCAAGATTTGGACAAAGTGGTAACTAACTTGTTTGGGTCCTTTTTATTCAGACAAATTGGTACCAGTTTTGCAAGTTTCTTTGATTCAGAACGATCGGTCTTCGTAAATCAGATCCTTGATTTGGACAAACGAGAACGATTACTTGTGTCTTTCTCGATTTGGAGCATCAATTATTCACATCGAGAATTCGGATCAAGTGATAACTAACTTGGGTCCTTTTCATTCAGACAAATTGGAACCAGTTGTTCGAGTTTCCTTGATTCAGAAGGATCAGTCCTTGTAATTCAGATCCTTGATTTGGACCAACGAGGATGATTACTTGAGTCTTTCTCGATTTGGAGCATCAATTATTCAGATCCAGAATTTGGACCAAGTTGGACCTACTGACTTGGGTCCTTTTCATTCAGACAAATTGGGACCAGTTATTCGAGTTTTCTTGATTCAGGCCGATTGGTCCTCGTAATTCAGATCCTTGGTTTGGACACACGAGAGCACCGATGGCTCAAGTCCTCTCGATATTGAAGCATTGATATCTCTTACTTGGGTTCTCGTGATTTGGAAGAATTTGGGGGGAGGGGTCTGTGCTCGGATCCGCTGACTTTGTGTCGGCACCAGACCCCGGGAGAAGAGTGTGGAAGGGTCTGTGCCAGAGAGGAAAGTCCTTGCGAACTGATTTTATCCTTCAGTCTCGTTTTGTTTCTCTCTTTGTCCGAGAGAAGGATGTTGTTTTGTGGTCTGTGTTACCAAGGGGCGCCAGCTACCCAATTGAAGTCCCTACCCAAACCCATGGCAAAATAATAATAATAATAATAATAATAATACATATGTTGTGACAGTTGGGTGGTTGGGTGTCGTTGAAGCTTCCCTACCACGGGAGGTGGGGACGATGGCAGACACGGGTGTTTTAAAAGGGGGTCAGGAAAGAAGCCCCTCGCCAGGATCTTCCTCCATTGTGAGCCACACTGTGTCAGTGTATAAGGGTGTCACACCCTTTCTGTGTCTTCCTTGCCATAGAGATGAGAAAGGACTTTGGGGAGAGCATCCCAAGATGGCAAACTCCAACCTCCAAATACGTCCAGTCATGGGGAAAGTTGGACCAACAGGGTTCTTGAGCCTCCGCCGTAAACCCCTATTGTTCACTGCTGACTACAAGATGGGGGAGGGGAGGCTTGGATCTCAGCCACACACACACACACACACACCCCATGAACACAATTACAAGCCAACAGCCCCCATTTTCTTTCACCCGGATCGGAAATGGTGGCGTTTGGCAAACTCACACTGTTTAACTCACCTTTGTTGCAAATCCCGTTGTCTCAGTTCTCACGATGGGATCCCGGAAGGAGAAACTTTAACATTTACTCGCAATCAGGAAATCGGCGTGATTTTTGGGGTGAAAAAAAAAAAACAAGTCATAAGCTTGCCAGCTGATGCGACAACAAAATTGTAAACCTTCGTAACAGTAACACTTTAAAAAGTAAAGCATCTAGTTGGCCCGCTTTATCCTAAAACGGGGGGGGGGGGGGGTCCCGTGACTACTGCCAGTGTTTTCAAACGTTTTCACAAACGCCTCAGTGAGGGCTAGAAACGTGGTGGATCTTTGCATGAAATAAAACGACATGAACTCGAACTTATCTGCATGAAACAAAAGGGTTGACTTTTTTGCATTTTAACATCCAATCCCAGGTGGGTAAAAATCTATTGCCTTAGTATTACGAGTTTACAACTTTTTCATTTTGTTGTTGTTGTTTTTTAAGGACAGGTATAGAGACAGAGAACCAAATCCTCACAATTTTTGTGTCGATTCCTAGTTTTGGCAGGATGGAGCATTGGGAAGGGGTCTTTCTCTCCACCAGATCAGATTTTGCAGTTCTGGGTCTCCCAAGCCACCCAACTTTTCAGGACAATCCCCACCTGTATCCATGCATGGTCTTCTGGCAACTTCTATAATTAAGCTCTTTGAGCCTGACTGTCTATATACAGCTGATACTGTAGATAGCTAGAACTTCCTTGAATAAGCTGGATTTGCTTCATCCGGTCATTGATTTTGAAATCTCTCAGCGTGTGATCTGAAGTCGATAAAAGGAACGACCTCGGGGTAGGGTAGATGGATCCCCTACCACACGTCTAAGGAAGACCCAACAACTCACATCGTTTGGGAGGGACCCATGGAGGATCTCAATTAAGAGTTATCTCCTGGGGTTACACAACTCATGTTGATGGAGATTCTCAGTCATCCAGGTCCTGGTTGTCCCAAAGCAACCAAAGCACTTACTGGTTTTTCCTTTGAAGGCGTTTTGCTTCTCATCCAAGAAGCTCCTTCAGCTCTGATTGGATGGTGGAGGATGGATGGATTGATCCTCCTTGCAGACAGCTGGTCATTTGCATCCTTTTTAGAGAGTCGTTGAGGCCACTTATAGGTTTATCTGTGTCCTCAGGGTCACCTGAGTGGTGCAACATCAGCTATCTCCAATCTACTATCAATCTACGACACCGTCTATCTCCAATCTACAACACCGTCCTTTCAAGTTCCAAGAAAGCTCCACACCAATTTGCACCACTCAGGTGACCCTGAGGACACAGATAAACCTCCAAGTGGCCTCAACGACCCTCTAAAAGGATGCAGATGACCAGCGGTCTGCAAGGAGGATCAATCCTTCCGTTCCCCACCATCCAGTCAGAGCTGAAGAAGCTTCTTGGGATGAGAAGCGAAATGTCTTCAAAGAAAATACCAGAAAGTCCAGTTACCTCTTGAAAAAGCGCCTTTGGGACAACTCCATGTTGCATCCGTGAGATTGGACAAATCCCTGCAGGGAAATCCCACAAGTGGATTCAGTGGGTTGTACGGAACGGTGCCATTCTGATGACTGGGGAAATTGAAAGTTTGATTTGTCGGAATCCGGTTAGACTTTTTCCAATCCTGCTCTCCCGTTCGGAACTTCAAAGCAATGATTCAGATCACATCCATTGAAATCAACTTTCTGAATATTCTGATTTTCCAATGGGATGGAGTCAACAAAGGGGATTAAATTTGATTTCTCTTTTTGAAAGCATTGTCCCCTTAAAGGGGCAATACGGGGTGGGTATTATCCCTACTAATGGCTGTCTAGATTGGTGGGAACACATCGTGGGTCTTAACACAGTATATTTCAACCTGGAAAGTTTAAGATGGGTAAACCTCCAACTCCCAGAATTCCCCAGCTATTGTTGTGACCTAGGCTCACTTAGTCATTACAAGACACAATTAGTCTAAAAAAAAAATCTGTTTTATTATAGCAGCTGAGAATTACTTCATTCCCAGCTTAGTCCAAATTAATTGCAAACCAAACTTGCAAACTTTCAGAATAAATCCTTCGGGCTTATCACAAACCTTTATCTTCTTTGGCACCCTGCCAAAGGCCTTTCTTGGCAAAGCCCCACGAAGTTCAGAAATAAGAGACGCCGACTGGAAACAGATCTAGCAACCTTGCTTTCCTACAAAGAGCCCAAGAGCTTTTGCTGCTCTTTTAAGCCTTATGGGAGGGGCCAATCTTCTCCTGGCCTTACCCCTAAGTCGTCCTTTTTGCTTTAGCTGCTCTTTCCTTCTGGCAGCTCTGCGCATGCGTGCACTAGGAACAGGCTCCTCCTGTTCCTCTGCCTCTCTGCTGTTCAACTCTGGAGGCTCCGGAGTCTGCGCATCACTTCCAGATGACCCTGGCCCCTTCTCTGCCTCCGACGCAGAGCCCTCCCCAGACTCCAGGACTGGCCCATGGTCCTCCCCAGCCTCCTCACTATCCAACTCCGCTGCTAGCTCCGCAGACTACTCGTGGACCACAACAATTATGGCTGGCTGGGGAATTCTGGGAATTGAAGTCCACCCGTCTTAAAATTGCCAAGGTGGACCGATACTGGTCTGAAGTTTTTAGCCCGATCCAGCAAAAGGGATTTGTGATCAATCGGTGCAAATCCACCAGGTCTCAAATCAATACGAGAAAAGCCGACAAGGGAAGTTTTCAAGATATTTGTATGCTGGGAAGAGAAACCCCCAAGATTAGTTGTGCGTGTGTGTGTGTTGTGTGCATGGCTGAGGGGACGCCCTTGTCATCCTAATTAGAGGCAGTATTTTGGCTCAGCGGGGCACGTCGCGCTGGGTGTCTCTTTCCGCACGCAACAATTAACTCGCTTTGTGGATGCTTCCCTCTCCGATGAGCTGTGTGTGTTCATTTTTACAATCCGACTCCCGAACGGCCGTGCATGGAATGCGTCGCTCTCTTCAAAATAGATCAGTGCTTTTGCGGGTTTTTTAAACTTGCGGCCTGTTTTTTTATTATTATTATTATTATTTCCCCTGTTTCCCCCCCCCCCCCCCCCCGGGTGACTCAGCCTGCCCACAATTCCCCCACGCCAAAAAGACGGGTTTAGCCTGAGATCATCTGTCTGTGTTGCATTTAAAAACCGAAGCGCATGGATTTTAATGCTTGCATGGCCTGGCCAGTTAGGAGATGTTTTAAGAATTTTAGCTTTCGCTAAAAGGAAAAAAAAAAATATTTCAACAGCTACAGGGCTGCCATCTATTTCTCTCTCTCTCTCTCTTCCTTCCTTCCTTCCTTCCTTTTTTCCTTTTTTCTTTTCTTCCCTTCTCTTTTCTTCTTTTTCTTTCTTTCCTATCAATCTATCTTATATAGCCCATCTCATCAAATAGCAATCTTCCTCCCTTCCTTCCTTCCTTCCTTCCTTCTTCCTTTCTTCCCCTTCCTTCCTTTCCTTCCCTCCACTCCTATCTATCTATCTATCTATCTATCTATCTATCTATCTATCTATCTATCTTATATAGCCCATCTCATCAAATAGCAATCTTCCTTCCTTCCTTCCTTCCTTCCTTCCTTCCTTCTTCCTTTCTTCCCCTTCTTTCCTTCCCTCCACTCATATCTATCTATCTATCTATCTATCTATCTATCTATCTATCTATCTATCTATCTATCTATCTATCTTATATAGCCCATCTCATCAAATAGCAATCTTCCTTCCTTCCTTCCTTCCTTCCTTCCTTCTTCCTTTCTTCCCCTTCCTTCCTTTCCTTCCCTCCACTCATATCTATCTATCTATCTATCTATCTATCTATCTATCTATCTATCTATCTATCTATCTATCTTATATAACCCATCTCATCAAAAGCAATCTTCCTCCCTCCCTCCCTTCCTTCCTTCTTCCTTCCTCCTTTCCTTCCTTCCTTTCCTTCCCTCCACTCACATCTATCTATCTATCTACCTATCTATCTATCTATCATCTATTTTATAATCTTTGCAATGTGTCTGTGAAGAGGAACTGCGCCAATTGTTTTCTGTTATGCAAAGGATGCCCTCATATGGACTAGGACCATGAGGTGTTTTTTTCAGGCATGTAAATATTTGATTTCTGGAGCAGAGAGGCCTTCTCAATTCCTTTCCTCTTCTCTCTATAAGAAATAAATGGCTTTTTATCATCAACAACGCTGCTGGATAATGGATAAATGAAAAAAAAAATAATTCAGGGTGATCATTGAGGACTTGTTGTTTTACGGATGGTGTTATTGTTGCTATAATTATTGTTGTTGTTATTATTATTATTATTATTATTATTATTATTATTATTATTATTATTATTATTATTATTGCTCTTACTATGATCATGCCATATTTTCAGGCCACTCAGAAGGTGATTTTTCAGGGCAGGAAAAACCACAGTATTTTAATTTAATTTTTTTTAAAAATCAATCTTCGTAGGAATGGAAGGGAATGCTTTTTAATCCCTGCATTTATTAGCAGAATCGAAGAAAAGAAAGTGATTTGTGTAAGTTTTTGGTGTCTGATACAAAGGGCAATGCAGGTCTTCGAAATTTCGGGGCGACGGTGGTGGGGAGAAGGATTTGATCTGCCCCTTCCTCCCTCTTTAACTTCCTGTCATGGTTTAAAAATAAAAACAGCAAGAAATCCGTTCAAACCACTGGTAAGAACAACCCAGATTTAAAGGAAAGCTGGGTAAAAAAGCAGGAGGGAAAAAGAGAATATGAATAAAGGGATAGAAAAGAAGACTCCTCCCCCCACACCAATCCATTTTATGCCCCGCCTGGTTTTGTCCCGTGCCCGCCCACTGGATTCTGACCCCGCCCACTTTGGATTCTGGCCCTGCCCCTTACTCGCTTTCATCCCGCCTTCCTCCAACTTCCGAGAAAGCATTCTCAACCCCCTCTGTGGTAAAAAGGGCTGTCTCTACCCCTGACCAGGCCCAACCATGTTTCTAGTCCTCAAGATCATCATCTTTTTCTTTTCTTTTCTTTTTTTACTTATTCTTTACCTGTTCCTCCTTCTCCTTCCCTCTGATCAGAGGTGGTCTTCAGCCGGTTCGGGAAAACCGGTAGCGGTGACTCCGGGCCTCCTGCCTCCTTCCACCCTCGCCTCACAACAACCCTGCGAGGAAACAATCTGGAAAGAAAGAAAGCCAGAGCCAATTCGATGAATCCATTGACAGGAAAGGGAGAGCATTTCCATTATTTTATTTTTTTTGACGTATGGTTGCACCCGCAGGGGACGGAATCGTTCCTAAGAGACAAGCTGTTAAATTGCAAACCTGCCAAAGATTTATGGGCCGCTTGGGTTTGTCGAGCGAGCAGAGAATGAGCTCTCCGCAGCATCTTCCAAGCATGCCGTCCTCTAACTTTAAAAAATAACCAAATCTGCAGATCTAATATCCTGGCCATAACATTGCGCCGTTGGTGATTTTAGTGGCCGAGAACTCCAAAATCCAGTTACAACACCGGGGAATGTCAATAAATTGCATTTTCAGTCAGCCAGAAAAAGTCCTTCCCTCCACAATATGTTTTATTGAAATAGGGCATCAGCAAAAAGATTGGGAACAAACCCAACGCTGATGAATAAATCAAAATAAACAAACCCAACTCTAATAACGAACAGATATACGGCGTATATCCTCATAAAAAACACAGAAGTGGGCACTTGCTAACACAATCTTGGGGGGAAAAAAAAAACACCACAACATTTTTATAAACCCAGCTTCCGCACAGCTGCCTTCTAAAAACAGCAGATCGGTGAACTACCCAACATCGGATGTGTCCATTCGATGGCTAAACCTAGTTAATTTTCGGCTGAGTTCAATGTCAAGGAGGGGTGTGTGTGTGTGTGGCTCATTTGAGGGGAAGGAGGGGGATCTTGGCGTTGTGTTTGTGCCAAATCTGCCCATTTGGTTTTAACACATTACCGATCCCGAGTGTGGATTGTATGTGGTGTTTTCCCAAAATAAAACTTGCAGAGATAATGATAACAAACTTAACAATTTAACAACATTAAAAAGGTGGGGGGGAGGGGAAATATTATTTGCACTTTTAAAAGCAACACAAACCCCTCACACTTTTAAAAGAAACACACACTCACACATCCAGGGGTGCTATTCCACAGGTTTTAGAGAACCGGTAGCGGAAATTTTGAGTAGTTCGGAGAATCTGCAAATACCACCTCTGGCTAACCCCAGTGTGGGGAGGGAATGGGGATTTTGCAATATTCTTCCCCCAGGAGTGGGGAGGGAATGGAGATTTTGCAGTAACCTTCCCCCAGAGTGGGGAGGGAATGGAGATTTTGCAGTATCCTTCCCCTGCCACGCCCACCAAGCCATGCCCACAGAACCGGTAGTTTAAAAAAAAATTGAATTCCACCCCTGCACACATCCCTGACACTTTTTAAAAAAAAATAAAAATATTTCTTCAATTTCCAAAGATTAAAATATACACAGTACAAAAAGAAACATAATACACAAAAAAAGCAACAAAAACACACACACACAAAAACACACAAAACCAAAAATAGAAATAACGGAAAACAAAACATCTCAAAATTTCAATACTCATAACAACACCTCTTACACTTTTAAAAGTCTGCCACTGAACATCCTATCAGCAAAAACACACACACACACACACACACAAAACAAAAAACACTACAACTGCGTTTCTGCCTTTAGAGATCGAGACAATTCATCACCTAAAGTTGTGAAAAATCAAAAGGCCGGGCCAAAAAACGCCCCCACCCCCTTTTCACGGGAATAATTTCTTGCACCGCGAGGGGCTTGCTAAGTGTGCATCTGTTGTGTTGTTTTTCACCGCATCTGTTTGTGTTTTTCACCGCCATCTTCCTTCCTTCTTTCCTTCCCATCCACTCAACGGACGGTCCCGGGCGAATCTTCAAACCTTGGGATCTGGTTTGAACCCAGCGGTTCAATCAATCCATCCGAATAGAAGCTGGAAGGGACCTTGGAGGTCTTCTTGTCCAGCCCCCTGCTCAAGCGGTTAATCCTATACCATTTCAGACAAAATGACTGTCCAGCCTCGTCTTAAAAAGCGATGGAGCCACCCACAATTTCTAGTGGCAAGCAGTTCCGCTGGTTAATTGCCCTCGCTGTTAGGAAGTTTCTCCTTAATTCCAGAGGTTGCTTCTCTCCATGGTTAAGTTTCCATCCGTCGTCCTGCCTTCTGGTGCTTTGGAGAATAATTTGACCCCCTCTTCTTTGGGGCAGCCCCTCAAATACTGCTTTCATATCACCCCTAGTCCTCCTTCTCTCTGGACTAGCCGTGCCCAGTTCCTCATATGTCCTTCGTATGTTTTAGTCTCCAGCCCCCTAAGCATCTTCGTCACTCTTCTGCTTTCTAAGTCTAAAGGTTGGCTGGGCCAGGGACCTGTTGGGTCCTGCATTTTATTGAGAGAGGCAAATGTTGATCCCTCCCAAGGACCTCTAACCATGCTGTTTCCCCCACCCCTCCCTGTTTCATATTGCGTCCAATATTACCAGACCTCCCCTTTTTAGCTGTTGTTGTTGTTAGTTGCAAAGTCGTGTCCGACCCATCACGACTCCGTGGACAACATTCCTCCAGGCTTCCCTGTCCTCTACCATCCTCCGGAGTCCACTGAAGCTCACGCCGGCTGCTTCAGTGACTCCATCCAGCCACCTCCTTCTCTGCCGTCCCCTTCTTCTCCTTTTGCCCTCCATCTTTCCCAGCATTGGGCTCTTCTCCAGGGAGTCCTTCCTTCTCCTTAGGTGGCCAAAGGATTTGAGTTTCCTCTTCAGGATCTGGCCTTCTAGAGAGCAGTCAGGGTTGATCTCCTCTAGGACCGACCGGTTGGATGGCCTTGCGGTCCAAGGGACTCTTAGGAGTCTTCTCCAGCCCCAGAGTTCAAAGGCCTCCATCCTTTGGCCTTCTCAGCCTTCCTTATGGTCCAACTTTCCCAGCCATCCATTGCAACTGGGAAAACCAGAGCCTTGGCTATACGCACTTTTGTTGGCAGGGTGATGTCTCTGCTTTTTAGGATGATGTCTAGATTTGCCATGGCTTTCCTCCCCAGGAGCAAGCCTCTTTTAATTTCTTGGCTGCAGTTTTTCCCCATTTGCGGTGATCTTGGAACCCAGGAAGATAAAATCTGTCACTGCCTCCATTTCTTCCCCATCGATTTGCCAGGAATTGAGAGGGCCGGATGCCATGGTCTTAGCTTTCTTAATGTTGAGTTTCAAGCCAGCTTTTGCACTCTCCCCTTTCACCCACATCGAGAGAGAAAGAAATGCAAGAAAGCAAAATGGCTGAACGACGATTTTTAGCTGTATCGACCACCAAGAGGGAGATATGGCCCTGATGAGCATTACACCATTCTTTGCAAATGTTCAGACTTAATTTTTTTTTTCCCCAGTCTTTTCTGGTGCACTTTAAACAGAGACTTGCCGGAGAAGTGGGGCTGGGAGGGGGGGCGGGTCTTCCAAGAAGGACTCTCTTGCTAAATGCCAGCAGGCTGCCCCCATTGCTTCCCACCCATCAGCAGCTTCTCTAGCTAATAACTGCGGTCAGAAATGTGGGTTCCCCACCCCACACACACTTTCCTCCTTTTAAAAAAGGCGAGGGATATTTGAATAAGATGCACTTCCACGGAAGCCATCTTTAAGAAGGCAAACTCGGTTAGCGTCCAGCAAAACGGACTTTAGGAGGGCGACGCGTTGCAAAGAGAGCAATCTGGGCTGAGATTTCGGGTGTGAGAATCAGTTCTTGTTGTGTCTCTGAGCAGGCAGGGTGGATGGGACATTTTTGCCCCTTGCCTGTTTCCGACCTACCGACCCCCCCCCCCCCCCGTTGCATTCATTTTTGCCTGCAGGAGTAGTGCAGTGACGTAGAGGTGGCACTCTGGCCTCACAATCAGGAGGCCGTGAGTTCGATCCTAGGTAGAGGCAGATATTTCCCTCTCTCTGGGCACGATGAGAATAGATCTGCTGAACAAAACTCTGCATCGGCGACAGGAAAGGCATCCGGACAGTAAAACACTCTGCTAGCTCCATTCAGTTGCCCAGACTCCACCCCGCAAGGGATTATGGGATCGTTAAAAGACGATGATGATTTATTTTTGCCTGCCCACCTCACACGCCGGTCTCTGCACCCAATCTAAGGATTTGAAAGAGATTTTAAAAGGTGGGTTTCCTGGATCTGGGAACGCTCCAACGGAGGAAAAACTGTACTTGTACAGCTAACAGACTCCTCTGCAAAAGAACATGGAGCCAACAGTCGTAAGGAAGAAAGAAACTGCTTTGCTTGGTAAAAAAGAAAGGCCTACATTCCTGCTTTTTTTTAATTTTTATTTTTAATTGACACTCTGGAGACAATTGACTTTCAGCCTCCGTTTCTCCACAAAAATCCTCCCGTTCGAATCATGAGCAAAGAAGGAGAATGCCACACTGGCAAAGAGGCCAGGATCCAATTTGTATTTATTAATTTATATTTCTCCCCAATATTCTGGTGAATTTACTTTCTTTTTGCTTGTGGTTTTCTTATTTTTTTGATGGGGATGGCGTTGCTTATGAAAAAAAGATGGAGAGGAATTTAGGAACAGAAGGACCACAGTTTAGACCAGGGGTCTCCGAACTTGACCACTTGTGGACTTCAACTCCCAGAATTCTCCCAGTTGGAGCAGCAAAACTTTCGATGACCACTAGAGGACAGCAAAGAGATAGGAATCTCCTTGCTGCCATCTAGTGGTTATTTCAGTGGTGGCGAGTTGGATTCCCAGAATTCTCACGGCTGGCTGGAGAATTCTGGGAAGTTGAAGTCCACACGTCTTAAAAGTAGCCAGATTTGGAGACCCCTGCTTTAACCCACTGGTTTTTATAGTGGATGTCGTTATTTTATTTTATTGATGATGATGACGATGGTGATGATCAACGCTAAGGATTCTGGGAAGTCAACCGAAATGCATAAAACGGTCAGCGAGCTTCCCAAGATCATTATTGAAAAGGCAACTCGTTCTGAGCCAGGTGGTTTCTTGGAAACTTCCACACACACTTACACCCCTGTACAAAAGTACAAGACGCTGAGCTTGTCGATCGGAACGGAAAGTTCGGCAGTTCGGCGGTTCAAATCCCTAGTACGGGTCTCCTGTGTGAGAAGGGGGGGTTGGACTAGATGACCTCCCAGGTCCCTTCCAATCCTGTTACTTGTTACTGTTATCCCTACCTACCAGCATTTTGCACCTGTTATCGGAGGCTAAACCTCAGTAGCGCTTATCTCAGCCACCTTTCGCCCTCCTGCTTCTATGCATAATCTTAATATAATCCTATGCATGTGAATTAGCAACAGCACAGATATATATATATATAATATATTATATATATATATATTCTTTCCTTTTCGTAGGCTTTATGTGTATTTCTCTTTAGCCAGGTTCTTCCTACGTAAACCAAGATTTTTATGCAGCCCTAGTTCAGTAAAATCCCAATCCACTAGTTTCTAGGCTTTTTTTTTTCTTTTCTGGCAGCCAGCAAACACTCTGCTGCCCATTGGGAGACTAAGGAGACTAAGATAAATCTATTTCGGACTTATAAGTCCTCATCAGTTAGCCACACCCTCATCCCATGAGGATGAGATACAAATACTGTAAAGTACCCTGTAAAGGTACAAATACTGTACCTTTACAGGAAGGATACATGGGATGAGGGTGTGGCTAACTGATGAGGACTTATAAGTCCGAAATAGATCTATCTTAGTCTCCTTAGTCTCCCAATGGGCAGCAGAGTGTTTGCTGGCTGCCAGAAAAGAAAAAAAAAAGCCTAGAAACTAGTGGATTGGGATTTCATTGAACTAGGGCTGCATAAAAATCTTGGTTTACGTAGGAAGAATCTGGCTAAAGAGAAATACACATAAAGCCTACAAAAAGGAAAGAATATATATATATATATATATATATATATATATATATATATATATATATATATATATATATATATATATATATATATATATTTCTTACTTCTTCGTAGGGTTTATGTGTGTTTTTCTTTTAGCCAGGTTTTCCCTACGTAGCCAAGGTTTTTTTTTGTAGCTCCAGCTCAGTAGAATCACATCTACTCGGTTCTGGGCTTTTTTCCTTTCTAACACCTAGCAAGCTCTAACATATATATATATATATATATATATATATATATATATATATATATATATATATATATATATATATATATATATATATGCCTTGTTGGCTAGCATCAAAAAAAAAAATGCAATCTTTGTCTCTTCTGGCAGCTGGCGCCCCCTACTGGAATTGGTCAAAAAAAAATGCTTCCTGATTGGAGTCACTCTCCGAATATTTACCCAAAAGCCATATTTGTACTGAGCTAAAAAAATTTAAAATAATAATAATAATAATAAAAAGGAAAACATGCATTTACACAAACACATACACACGCGCGAACTTCTGGGTTGGCTGTGGGGACGAGTGAGGTTAGTGGTCTCGAATTGTCGTGCTTTGTTCTTGTATGTATATAAAACTTTCAGGGGGCGTGGGGGAGGGGTGCGAAAACCCGAGTTACAACTGATGTCAATGTTCCTTTATAACCTTTCTAAATATCCTGTGCTAATCTCAGAAGACAAACTTATAAATATATCTGGATAATACATGTCATCTTGTTGGCGTCTTTCTGCTTTCCTGTCCGGTTAGGGGGGGTGGGTCTTGATGGTGGGGGGGGGGAATGACATTCAGAAGCTCCAAAGGAGCACCAGGTAAGGGTTGACCACCAGGTGAGTGGAGACCATTCTTGGAGACCTGAATCATTCTGGGGACAATTCACAGCCAAGACAACCAGGGGTCTCCTCCTTGAGGAGGACTAGATGACCTCAAAGGTCCCTTCCAACCCAGCTGCTGTGGCCTAGAGGTGGAGCTCTTGCCTCACAATCAGGAAGTTGTGAGTTCAATCCTAGGTAGAGGCAGATATTTCCCTCTCTCTGGGCACGATGAGAATAGATCTGCTGAACAAAACTCCACATCGGCAACAGGAAAAGCATCCGGCCAGTAAAATACCCTGCTAGCTCCATGCAGTTGCACAGATTCCACCCCACGAGGGATTATGGGATCATTAAAAGATGATGAGTGGTGCATAGCCTGGAGATGGAGCTCTCCCCTCACAATCGGGAAGCTGTGAGTTCAATCCTAGGTAGAGGTGGATATTTCCCTCTCTTGGGCTCAGTGAGAATAGATCTGCTGAACAAAACTCCACGTTGGCAACAGGAAGGGCATCCAGCCAGTAAAACACCCTGCTAGCTCCATTCAGTCTCCTGCTTGGGCAGGGGGTTGGATTAGAGTTAGGGGTTAGACCTTCTAACTCTGTTAATCTATTAATTCTGTTATTGGCTGAGCCATATCCTTGATGCCATGAAATCAGCCTGGTCAACATTGGTGGCTGGAGAAAGGAGATTTTTATTTCCAGCTTTCTTCAATTCTGAACAACATATCTGATGAGCCAGTTGGCACCATAAACGGTGAGCCCATCCAGGCAAACCTTCTCGTAACGACTGTTATCCACCCAAAAAATGTACCTCTTCCTTACCATCTTCCATGGGTTGAATCTTAAGACTAATAAAAATAAGTCTCCCCACTTATGTGCACACAACCACAGAAGCTGGAGGAGAAATGTGGAAGGCAGGAAGTGTGTGAGAAACCATTTTTTTCATGCCACCATAACGGAAAGTCCCACGACGCGAATCTTTTCAATCAACGCCAAGTTGAACGAACAGGTAAGGTTGGGTTTGCCCCATAGTGTCCCCAAATCCGGGCCATAATTTTTTCCTCCATCATGGCTGCAGTAGTGGCCAAAATTGTGGAAAACCTTTTGGGAAAAGTGTATTTTTGAGGTTTGATGACTAATAACACCACTTTTTTTATTTGGAGTTTCAAGGTAATTCTATTCCACTGCTGGAATGGAAATGCCTGGGAATAGCCCAGACCTTCACCCAATTGAAAATCTATGGAGCCGATTCAAGAAACTGGTTAGTCGGAAGCGACCCAGCAATAAAACCTACATAATAGAAGCCATAATTCAATCTTGGTTTCACATGATAACAGCTGCAGAACTCAAAGACTTGGTTCACTCCATGGGAAGACGTTGTAAGGCCGTCATTCATGCTGAAGGTGACCCAACGAAGGATTAACTGACATGGGGATCATTTTTGCAAAGCTCGTTTTTTCTACGGTGATCGTTTTTGTCTATCTCGTTTTTTCTACGTGTTTCACTTTTCTTCTTTATACCGTAACTGCTATTCCAATAGCAAATCCTTCATCGAAGTTATTGCATTACGTTCATGATTAAATTATCTTTCCATTGATATGTAATTTTATGGTACTGCTCTGGGGAGGAAAAAAAAAGTGGTGTTTTAGAAAATACACTTTCCCCAAAAGGTTTCCACAATTTTGGCCACTACTACCCTGTTTCCCCCAAAATAAGACATTATCCCCTGATAATGGGCCTGGTGGCTCAGCAGACTAAAAAGCATTGTGATTAACACCAGCTGTCTGCAATTACTGTAAGTTCGAATCTCACCAGGCTCAAGGTTGACTCAGCCTTCCATCCTTTCTAAGGTAGGTAAATTGAGGACCCAGTTTGTGGGGGCAATAAGCTGACTTTGTATAAATATACAAAAGTATGAAGGCTATTGCTTAACACATTGTAAGCCGCCCTGAGTCTCTGGAGAAGGGCGGCATATAAATCAAATTAAAATAATAATAATAATAATAATAATAATAATAATAATAATAATAATAATAATCCCAATCGGGCTTTTGAGCGCATGGCAATAAGGCCAAGGGCTTATTTCAGGGTTCAAAAAAATATAAGACAGGGTCTTATTTTCGGGGAAACACGGTAGATGGATGGATGGATGGATGGATGGATGGATAGAAAGATTGATAGATAAATTGATGGATGGATGGATATAGGATAGATAGATAGATAGATAGATAGATAGATAGATAGATACCCTGTTTCCCCCAAAATAAGACATTCCCCTGATAATAAGCCCAATTGGGCTTTTGAGCGCATGGCAATAAGGCCAAGCGCTTATTTCAGGGTTCAAAAAAATATAAGACAGGGTCTTATTTTCGGGGAAACACTATATAGCTGCAGAGACCCAACAATTGGGGGTGCAAAACACACAACTGTGCTAAAAATAGAATGTGATGGTTGGTGGCCTCAGGTGTTCCCAAAACTGGATCCTTATTTTAACAATCAAGGTGAACAAATCCAGGTAAGTCACATACGGAGTCCTCGTTTAATGACTGGCTGCTTAGGGACCATTTCAAGTTATGATAGACACCACCCCCACCCACCCTCCAAGGGTACTTAAGTCCCAGATCCAGAGTTCTGATAGCAGCACGTGCACGCACAATCACAATCACACACACACACACACACACACAAAACACACAATGGGGTCATAAGCCACCTTTTGCAATCTAGGCAATCAGCTCACCGTTACAGACAGTTTTCAGCATTCTATGGTTACACAATGTGGTGGGGTTTGGTTTGAGGTTTTTTTGCTGAAAACAGACTTTTTCAGCTGGTTTTTGACAAAAAGCACCCCTGGGAATGTACTGCCTCGCTTAACGACCTTTTTTTGTGTTTGCTTAATGACTACTGCAAAAAAAAAATTCATAAAATCGACATGAGTGTTTTGACTTAACCATCCTCACGTCTTAACTATGAAAATTCCAGATTCTTGTTAAAGGCCGTAAATTGAGGATTACCTGCAATAAATTTTGGACATCGCCTGTGATGGTTGGAGCATTTTTTTTTATTTTTTTATTTTTTATTTTTGCTTTTTA
The DNA here is from genome assembly GCA_022577455.1 of Arizona elegans. NCBI lineage: Eukaryota > Metazoa > Chordata > Lepidosauria > Squamata > Colubridae > Arizona > Arizona elegans. Next base: position 204,682 of record JAKOOJ010000104.1, read on the forward strand.
AAGAATTTTTAACTACCGGTTCCAGAGAAAATGCTTAAAAAGTTAAAAAAAAAAACACCTTCCAACCATTGTGCACTGCTCAGCTGGATCGTCAGAACTATTTTTTTTTTTTTACATTTTTTACTACCGGTTCGGGCAAACCGGCCCGAACCGGTACATTTCACCCCTGAGTCAATGTCATATGAAGTGCTAGTACCTCTTTATAATGCCTTAATCAGACCAAACTTGGAATACTTGCACTCCAGTTTTGGTCAGCACGTTACAAAATAGACATTGAGATTTTGGGAAAAGTTTAGAGAAGAACAACTAGGATGATTAAAAACCTGGAGGCTAAAACATATGAAGAACGGTTACTGGAAATGGGTATGTCTAGTCTGATGAAAAAAAGGACTAGGGGGGACATGATAGCAGTCTTCCAACATCTCAGGGACTGCCCCAAAGAAGAGGGAGTCAAGCTATTCTCCAAAACAGCTGAAGGCAGGACAAGAAGCAACCGATGGAAATTCACCAAGGAGAGAAACAACCTGGAATTAAGGAGAAACTTCCTAACACTGGGAAGAAATGAACTAATGGAACAACTTGCCTCCAGAAGTTATGGTTATTCCATCACTTTAAAAAGACAATCATTTCAGAGGTGGGTTTCAGCAGGTTCTGACCAGTTCTGGAGAACCGGTAGCGGAAATTTGGAGTAGTTCGGAGAACCGGTAGTAAAAATTCTGACTGGCCCTGCTGCCCCCATCTATTCTCTGCCTCCCGAGTTCCAGCTGATCGGGAGGGAATGGGGATTTTGCAGTATCCTTCCCCTGGAGTGGGGTGGGAATGGAGATTTTGCAGTATCCTTCCACCGGAGTGGGAAGGGAATGGAGATTTTGCAGTACCTTTTCCCTGCCATGCCCACCAAGCCACGCCACACCCACCAAACCACACCTACAGAACCGGTAGTAAAAAATTTTGAAACCCACCACCGGTAAGGTAGATAGGGTCTCCTGTCCAAGCAGCGGGTTTAAGGTCCCTTGCAACTCTTGTCATTTGTCTTTCTTTGAGGTTGAGAAGAAAAGGTTGTTTTTTTTTTCCAGGGGTGAAATGCTCCCGGTTCAGACCGGATCGCCCGATCCGGTAACGATGGAAGCGGGTGGTTCGGAGAACCGGTAGCAAAAATCCCTGCCCACCCACCACCACCACCACGCCAAGCTGAGCCGCACAATCATCAGAGGCTTTTTTTTTACTTTTAAAAGCATTTTTTCTACAACCTTTTTGGCCCAAAAAATGCTTTTAAAAGTTTTTTTAAAAAAACTTTTTAAAGACGATCAGCTGGGATCGTCAGAGGCTTTTAAAAACATTTTTTTGCTACAACCTCTTCGGCCGAAGAGATTTTAGAAAAAAGGCTTTTAAAAGTAAAAAAAAAGCCTCTGCCGATCAGGCAAGTCAGCTCAAACACAGGCCTCAAAATATTTTTAAAAAAACAAACGAACAAATAGGTAGTAAGGTAATAAATGTGCTTCCGTATTCATCCATTCAATCAATAACAAGACAGTAGCCTTTTCTAAGACTAAAATAATTTTAGATAGTGAAATGTTTATAGCCCCAAGGCCATAGATTACTTTCTGGCCTGCAATGTTATTGAATGAAAAGCTAAATTTCAATTAAAGGTTAATTGAAAATAAACTCCTCGTGGTTTTTCCGTCCAAGTTTGTGAACCCCGGGGTAAAAAAAAAAATGCCTGGTCTCGCACGAAATTGGCAAAAAGCATTTAAACAAATGCAGCTTCGTGCATCTTAGAATGGGAACCAAGCAAGTATAGATGGTCCTCGTTTAGTGACTGTTTTTAAGACGAGTCATTTGGCAGTTAAGGGAAACAGTCACTAAGTGAAACCGCCACTGACTTACCATCTGACTTCAGTTTTCCTTTGCTTTACGGACCTGCAAAGGAAATTAAACGCAAGGATTGGTTGCAAAGCCAAGTTGCTTCTTTGTTACCGTCATAAGTGTGAACAGTCAATAATTGAAGCAGTGGCTAAATGAGGTCTATCTGCCCAGGGGAGGCCATTTTTGCCCTCCTGGAGGCTCGAGCAAAGCCTCCGGAGCCTGGGGAGGGCGAAAAACAGGCCTACCGGAAGTACCGGAAACTGGGCCATTTCCGGCCTCCGGTGCCCAGCAGATGCCGTTTTCACTCTCCTGGAGGCTCAAGGAAAGCCTCCGGAGCCTGGGGAGGGTGAAAACATTCCCCCCTCCCCCCCGCACTGTGGTGCAAGAGGCCGAGTAGGCCACGCCCACCCAGCAACCGGGCAGCGAACTAGTTGCTGAATTTTTTCAATCCCACCCCTGTTGAGGGCTGCATCAGGGTTGGGGGGGCTGGGGGGGGCTGTGGCCAGGGTGGGTGTGGCCAGCTTGACATCACTCATGTCAGGGGGTGCCTATGGTGGACTGAGTGCAGCGGTGGGTTGCTCCCGGTTCAGACCGGTTCGCAAGAACCCGTAGTAAACCCGGTGGGAGGCCCCGCTCACCACCCCAGATGTCGTCATCGGCGATCTGCGCATGATCCCGTTGTGAACCGGTAGTAAAGTTAAGTAAAACCCACCCTTGACTGAGTGCTCTGCCAGCGAAAACGGGCTCCCGAGCTCCGTTTTCGGCTGCGACGGCCTCCTGCAACCCTCTGCCAGCGAAAACGGAGCTCGGGAGAGCCATATACAGCCCTTCCAAGCTCCCTTTTCGCTGGCAGAGGCACCGCGGGCTGGGCCGTCATGGTTTCCAGGATTGTCCTGCGGGCCAGATCCACGCCCCGGATCCTTGAGTTTGACACCCCTGTCCTTAAGAGCACGTTCACCTTTCTCTTTTCCCGTTCTTCTCTTCATCCTTCTGAATCTTTGCTTGGGGTGAAAAAAATAAAACCTGCACAGATGCCACCCTGGCCTGTGTCCTGCGCTCGAGCAACTCGCTTTCGCGTCTCGCGTTTCTGCCTTGCCGTGCCCCTGTGGTGTGAATGCATGTGCGTGTTTTTTTCTTTGCAAAAGTAATTTCCCACTTGGACCTTGAAAGACCTATTCTCCGTGGACAAAAGAATAGCTGGTGTTCTCTATTAAACCCGGGACCTTCCATCAATCTCCCGGGTGCGGCATTAGTACCTGGCTTCCGCCACCTGCCCTCATTGGCTCCACTCGGCAGCTCGGTGTGAATTTCAATGATGCCCATCATCAAACAACAGGGACAACCATGAGGAAGGGGCAGGGGAGCATATGGGGAGGGGTGTTCTGTCCCAGCTACGGACCCCAAAGAACGCAGCACACACAAAGTCTGTACAAACCTTACTTTACTAAATTAAATCAGTCTTTTTTTCAAACAAAGGCTGTTAATTAACTTTCTTAACAGCCTGCAAGAATCCAAAGAATAAATAATCGTAATCTTACTAGGATTGGCAGAAAGCCCAGAAGCAATTTGCAGGAAGCTGATAAAGAGAACTAAGATCAAGGCGCGAAGGAGAGTGAATGAAGTGGTTCCCTGCAAATTGCCTCAGTTGTCGTCCTTCCTTAAATAGGTTAAGGGAGTGGCCAATTAGCCCGAAGACTTACTCTCAAGGAGACCTCCTCATGAGGAGCCACTCCTACCTTTTGGCAGCTCTGCGCGCCCGTGCATCGAGAAGAGGCTCCTCCTCTTCTTCCTCTTCACTTATGGGAGCTTCCGGAGGTTCTGAAGGCCCTGACTGAATCCCCGCCTCTGGCACCACATCTTCTCCAGCCTCCTCACTGTCCGACTCGAGTGCCAGCTGCACAGGCTGCTGGCGCATCACCACACCAGCCTCCTCCGCTGTTGGAATCAGCTACTAGCTGCACAGGCCGCTGACGGGCCACAACAGAGGGTCTCCCCACATGTAAGAGTACAGATACCCCATGACTTACAACAGCTCGTTTAGTGACCATTCAAATTTACAACGGCACGGGAAAAAGTGACTTAGGGCCGTTTTTCACGCCATGGTTGTGACATCAAAATTCAGGCGCTTGGCAATGGACTCATATTTATGACGGTTGCGTTGTCCCAGGGTCACGGAATCCAGCTTCTGCGACTTTCTGACGAGCAAAGTGAATGAGGGGATAGTCGGATTCCACTTATTCAAAAATAAATCTGCCCAATGCTCTTCAACATCTTCATCAATGACTTGGACGAGAGGATAGAGGGGGAACTCATCAAATTTGCAGATGACACCAAGTTGGCAGGAATAGCCAACACTCCAGAAGATAGGCTCAGGATACGGAAGGATCTTGGCGGACTTGAACATGGGGCGCTATCTGACAAAATGAAATTCAAGGGTGAAAAAAGCAAAGTTCTACTTTTAGGCAAGAAAAACCAAATGCACAGGTACCGTATAGGTGGTACCTTGCTCAATAGTAGTAACGGTGAGAGGGATCTTGGAGTCCTAGTGGACAACCATTTAAATATGAGCCAGCCATGTGCAGCAGCTACCAAAAAAACCAACACAGTTCTGGGCTGCATCAACAGAGGGATAGAATCAAGATCACGTGAAGGGTTAATACCGCTTTATAATGCCTTGGGAAGGACACACTTGGTATCCTGCATCCAGTTTTGGTCGCCATGGTGTAAAAAAAATGTGGAGACTCTGGAAAGAGTGCAGAGAAGAGCAACCAAGAGGATTAGGGGACTGGAGGCTAAAACATACGAAGGAGTTGCAGGAATTGGGTATGTCTAGTTTAATGAAAAGAAGGACTAGGGGAGACATGATAGCAGTCTTCCAATATCTCAGGGGCTGCCCCAAAGAAGAGGCAGTCAAGCTATTCTCCAAATCACCTGAAGGCAGGACAAGAAGCAACGGGTGGAAACTAATCAAGGAGAGAAGCAACTTAGAACTAAGGAGAAATTTCCTGAAAGTGAGAACAATTAATCAGTGGAACAACTTGCCACCAGAAGTTGTGGATGCTCCAACACTGGAAGTTTTTAAGAAGAGGTTGGACAGCCATTTGTCTGAAGTGGTTTGTAGGGTTTCCTGCCTAGGCAGGTGGTTGGACTAGAAGACCTCCAAGGTCCCTTCCAACTCTGTTATTCTATTCTATTCTATTCTATTCTATTCTATTCTATTCTATTCTATTCTATTCTATTCTATTCTATTCTATTCTATTCTATGTGTTGTAAATCTACCTGGGCTTGTCCAAAAACCCCAACAACAAGTGTCTGAATTTTTGTCACAGTGTTTTGTCATTGTAAGTGTGAAAAATAGCAATAGCCCTTAGACTTCTATACCGCTTCATGGTGCTTTACAGCCTTCTCTAAGGGGCTTTACAGAGTCAGCCTCTTGCCCCCGACAATCTGGGTCCTCATTTTATCCACCTCGGAAGGACGGAAGGCTGAGTCAACTTTCAGCCAGTCAGGATCGAACCCCTGGCTGTCAGCAGAGTCAGCCTGCAATGCTGCATTCTAACCACTGGGGGGGAAGGAAGGAAGGAAGGGAGGGAGGGAGGGAGGAAGGGAGGAAGGAAGGAATAGCACTTACAGCCTTTTCTAAGCAGTTTACAAAGTCGGCATTTTGCCCCTAACAATCTGGGTCCTCATTTTACCGACTTTGGAAGGACGGAAGGCTGAATCAACCTGGAGCCGGTCAAGATCAAACTGCAGGCAGTCGGCAGAATTAGCCTGCAATGTTGCACTTCTAACCACTGCGCCACCACAGTCATAGGTCACTTTTTTCCACTGTCGTCATAACTCTGAACGGTCACTAAATGAACTGTTGTAAGTCGAAGACTATCTGTAGCAGAAAAGCAAAACAACAGCCAAAAAATAAAACAGACATTTGCAGGAAGTTGTACAGGCCATCCCTCCCCCTGTGCATAACTTGGAGAGCCCTAATTTTTTTTGTAAAAAGCCAATTAGTGCACTGCTTTTAATTGGGTGTAACATGGTTGAATGAGTTGAGACTGGAAGTCAATTTTTTTTTTACAAGCTCCATTTACAAAGGAAAAGTAGTCATTCTCTCTCTCTCTCTCTCTCTCTTTATCTTTCTCTGTGTGTTTCTCTGTCTCTCTCTCCCTTTCTCTCTCTCTGTGTGTCTCTCTCTTTATCTTTCTATCTCTCTCTCTGTCTCTCTCTCTCTTTCTCTGTGTGTGTCTCTCTGTCTCTCTCTCTTTATCTCTCTCTTTATCTTTCCCTCTTTCTCTGTCTCCCTCTCTCTTTCTCTCTCTCTCTGTCTCTCTCTCTCTTTATCTTTCTCTGTGTGTTTCTCTGTCTCTCTCTCCCTTTCTCTCTCTCTGTGTCTCTCTCTCTTTATCTTTCTATCTCTCTCTCTGTGTCTCTCTCTCTCTTTCTCTGTGTGTGTCTCTCTGTCTCTCTCTCTTTATCTTTCCCTCTTTCTCTGTCTCCCTCTCTCTTTCTCTCTCTCTCTGTCTCTCTCTCTCTATCTTTCTATCTTTCTCTTTCTCTCTCTGTCTCTCTTTCTCTGTGTGTGTCTCTCTGTCTCTCTCTCTTTATCTCTCTCTTTATCTTTCCCTCTTTTTCTGTCTCCCTCTCTCTTTCTCTCTCTCTGTCTCTCTCTCTCTTTATCTTTCTATCTTTCTCTCTCTTTCTCTCTCTCTGTCTCTCTTTCTCTGTGTGTGTCTCTGTCTCTCTTTATCTTTATCTCTCTCTTTATCTTTCCCTCTTTCTCTGTCTCCCTCTCTGTGTGTCTTTCTCTGTCTCTCTCTCGTCTCCCTCTCTCTCTCTCTCTCTCTTTATCTTTCTCTTTCTCTCTGTGTGTGTCTCTCTGTCTCTGTCTCTCTCTGTCTCTTCATCTTTCTCTTTATCTCTCTCTTTATCTTTCTCTCTTTCTCTGTCTCTCTCTTTCTCTCTGTCTCCCTCTCTGTCTCTCTCTCTTTCTCTCTCTTTCTCTCTTTCTCTCTGTCTCTCTTTCTCTCTGTCTCTCTCTCAACAGCGCCGTTCCCTCCCCATTTTTCTGTTTCGAATCTCAAAATCTTTCTCCCTTCATGAATACATATGCAAACATTGCCATGCTCTCCTTAGTCCAGTAAGGAAAAAAAAATTAATCGTCATCATAATAAAAGCTCGCGTTCTTCTTTCGTCTTCTACATCTTTAACCACGGAGGGATGGTGGGGGGGATTCAAACAGATGGAGGCTGGGGAGGGCAAGCGAGCCCTGGGAGGGGGGAAAAATTATTTGCAAAGTTAAAGTAGGAATTTAAAAATATCCAGGGCATGGAAGGGGATGACTGGAGGAGATAAAAGTATTTGAAAAACCCAATTAATTTATAACTGCTTGCATTGAATGGTCCTTTTTCTTTTCGGCAATTCACTCTTGGAGTGAATAGCTGGATCCTAAAGTTGATTTTTTCCAGCAATCCACTTTCTGTGGGATTCGTCACCACTGCCGTTCCTTGCTCTAATTTCATGCCAATATTGCTAAAACCAGCTGAGAATCTTATCTCCCTCCTTTAATAAGATCCTAGACCTCATGTCGGCCCAAATTATATATAGAAAAATAAGAAAATAAGAAGGCAGATTTGAAATCTCAAAAGCCAAGGTTGGCATGGGGGAAGTGAGTATCAACTCAGCTCTATTCTTCACACCTTCTCAGCCTTGGTTACTTTAAGGTGTAAGGACTTCAACTCCCAGAATTCCCCAGCCAGCTGGGTAGGGAATTGTGTTGTGCTGGCTAGAGAATTCTGGGAGTTGACGTCCCTACATCTCGAAGAGGCCAAGGTTGAGAAAAACTGCTTTACACTGTCTAGGTGACAATCATTTACATGTCTATCACACAGGTAAATCCTCAACTTACAACCATTTGCTTAGTAACCGTTTGATGTTGTACAATGTTGTGAAAAACTGCCTTAAGTTATGACCGGTCCTTGTGCTTATTTATGACCATTGCATCACATGATCACTGTTGATGACCTTCCCAGAAGCTTCTGGGGAGGGGAAGGCAGGGAAGGTCACAAATCAGAGTCATGTGATGTCTCACTTAATGACCACACCACTCAGCAGTGAATTTTCTGGTCCCTATTGTAAATCAAGGAGCTAGCAGATAGGGAGATGATAGATAGATGATAGATAGATAGATAGATAGATAGATAGATAGATAGATAGATAGATATAGATAGATAGGATTGATAGATAAATATAGATAGAGATATAGATGATAGATAGATAGATTAGCTAGATATAGATGAGAGAGAGATGAGAGAGAGTTGATAGATGATGGATAGAGATGATAGATTAGATAGATAGATAGATAGATAGATAGATAGATAGATAGATAGATATAGATAAGAGATATAGATGAGAGAGAGATGATAGATGATAGATAGATGATAGATAGATGATGGATAGATAGATGATAGATTAGATAGATATAGATATAGATGATAGATAGATAGATAGATAGAGATAGATAGAGATAGATAGATTAGATAGATATAAGTGATAGATAGATATAGATGATAGATAGATAGATGATAGATAGATAGATAGATAGATAGATAGATAGATAGATGATAGATATAGATGAGAGAGAGACATGATAGATGATAGATAGATAGAAGATAGATAGATGATGGATAGATAGATGATAGATAGATAGATAGATAGATAGATGATAGATAGATTAGATAGATAGATATAGATGATAGATAGATTAGATAGATATAGATAGATTAGATAGATATAGATATAGATGATAGATAGATAGATAGAGATAGATAGAGATAGATAGATTAGATAGCTATAAGTGATAGATAGATATAGATGATAGATAGATAGATAGATAGATAGATAGATAGATAGATAGATAGATAGGATTGATAGATAAATATAGATGATTGAGATATAGTTGAGAGAGAGAGAGATAATAGATGATAGATAGATAGATGATAGATGGATAGATAGATAGATAGATAGATAGATATAGATGATAGATATAGATGAGAGAGAGACATGATAGATGATAGATAGATAGAAGATAGATAGATGATGGATAGATAGATGATAGATAGATAGATAGATGATAGATAGATTAGATAGATAGATATAGATGATAGATAGATTAGATAGATATAGATAGATTAGATAGATATAGATAATAGATATAGATGATAGATAGAAGATTAGATAGATATAGATGATATAGATGATAGATATAGATAGATTAGATAGATAATAGATAGATAAATAGATAGATAGATAGATAGATAGAAAGATAGATGATAGATAGATAGATAGATAGATAGATAGATAGATAGGATAGATGATAGATAGATAGATAGATAGATAGATAGATAGATAGATAGATAGAAAGATAGATGATAGATAGATAGATAGATAGATAGATAGATAGGGATGTAGATAAGATGATGTACCACTAATGTCTTAAATTTTGTTCTGAGTGTGTCATTCTTTGACTAAAAAATAAAAATAAACAACCATATATAGTGAAAAAAGATCTTAATCAGTTCATTGGGCACCTGTGATTCTCAAAGGCCCATTAAATCGGAAGGTATGTCACCCACAACCATTGAATGACACCATTACACAAATTATGTCATTTACATCATTGCATAATAATGTCATTAAGTAAATTGGTTGAAAATTGGTCCATTTTATGCCAAGTCGCTGCACAGAGTGAAGGTAATTTGAGGTTAAGTTTTCTTGCCGTCCCTTCCTTTAAATAGCTAGGCATTAATCCACACGAATGGCTTCGGATAACCCCCCGCAAAAAAATCCTGTTTTATTTCAACCTGCCAGGTAGGTTTGTAAAATATTTTTTTAAGGTGAAAAATAGACATGAGTGTCAAGAAGCTTCTGTATCTTACTTGGAAGGAGCTCCAGGAAGAAAAAAAAGAGAAACAAATTGGTTGGATCAGAGGTTACCAATTTGAGATCAAGGAATCCATATTTTTCATATGGAAGGGAGGGAGGGAGGGAGAAAGAAACAAAGAGAAAGAGAGAGAGAGAAAGAAAAGAAAAAAGAAAGAGAAAAAAAGAAAGAGGGAGGGAGGGAGAAAGAAAAGAAAGAAAGAGAAAGAAAGAAAGAAAGAAAGAAAGAAAGAAAGAAAGAAAGAAAGAAAGAAAGAAAGGAGAGGGAGGGAGGGGGAAAGAAAGAAAGAGAAAAAGAGAAAGAATGAAAGAAAAAGAAAGAAAGGAGAGGGAGGGAGGGGGAAAGAAAGAAAGAGAAAAAGAAAGAAAGAGAACAAGAGAACAAGAGAAAGAAAGAAAGAAAGAAAGAAAGAAAGAAAGGAGAGGGAGGGAGGGGGCAAGAAAGAAAGAGAAAGAAAGAAAGAAAGAAAGAAAGAAAGAAAGAAAAAAAGAGAAAGAATGAAAGAAAGAGAAAGAAAGGAGAGGGAGGGAGGGGGAAAGAAAGAAAGAGAAAAAGAAAGAAAGAGAACAAGAGAAAGAAAGAAAGAAAGAAAGAAAGAAAGAAAGAAAGAAAGAAAGGAGAGGGAGGGAGGGGACAAGAAAGAAAGAGAAAAAGAGAAAGAAAGAGAGAAAGAAAGGGGAGGGAGAGAGAAAGAAGGGGAAAAGAAAGAGGAAGGAAGGAAGGTAAAAGAAAGGGGAAGGAGGGAAGGGAAAGGGAGGGAGAAAGATGGGATAGAGAAAAAGAAAGAGAATGAAAGAAGGAAGGAAGGAAAGAGAGGAAGGGAGGGTGGGAGAAAAAGGGGAAAGAAAGAAATTAAGAAAGAAAAAGGAAGGAAGAAAGAAAGAGAGAGAGAGAGAGAGAAAGAAAGAAAGAAAGAAAGAAAGAAAGAAAGAAAGAAAGAAAGAAAGAAAGAAAGAAAGAAAGAAAGAAAAAGGAAGAAAGAAAGGCTCATAAGTTGTGTGAAAGCTACCTCTCCACTAACCTGGTAGCTCTGACTTGCTTTGCTCAGTGGCAGTGCGGGACACAAAACGGGGACTTCCGATGTGATCTTTCTTTGCTTAGCTGCACAGACCCTTCCCGGCTCCTATGATGGGGGGGGGCTGCTCCCCCCCACAAACAGAGGCACAAATGCCAGGTTGGCACCAAGTGGCCCAGGGCCTCGGCCAGGCCTGCCCTTCTCTTGTTCCACCCCAACCACATTTGTGGGGTGAGCTGCTTTGGAATGAGCTGCAAATCCTACAGGAGCCTCCCCCTCCCCCTCCCCAATTACGCTTCTTTGATCCCCCCCTCCCTCCCCCTGAATTAGCCCTCGCCTCTAAATGGGCTACGATGGTTTTTTTAATTAACTTTTACCCAAACAGCAGCTGCCAAGGCAGTTAACATGCACGGGAGAGCACAAATCACGCGGGGATTCGCAACCAGGCCCTGCTGCACCTTGCTGAACCGCCAACCGAACCCCCAAAGCCCCCCCCTTTTCCTTCCCATGGGATGGGGTGGGTTCCACTTATCTTTACTACCAGTTTGCAACGGGATCGTCCGTGCGCTCGCTTCATTCGGGTATGGACACACGCCTCTGCACATGCGCAGATCACCCATGACGATGTTGTGGTGGGTGGCCAGAGTCTCCCGCCGGTTTAACTACCGGTTCTATAGAACCGGACCGAACCGGGAGTAACCCACCACTGGTATGGCGGGGTGTACATCTGGCTGGAGAAAGGGGAGCAGATGAGGGAGCCAGGGGGAGGACGATCCTACCTTAAATTACAGCTAATCGTCCTCTTACAATAGTTTTGTGACCGAAGTTACAACGGCCCTGAAAAAAGCAACTTACAACCATGTTTCACACTTGCACCATCTCCAGGTCACGTGATTTGCACATGACCTGGGGATTCCCGGACTCCCGTTTAGGATGGTTGCGGTAATCCCGTGTTCCTGCAATCCCCTTTTGCGACCTCCAGTCCAGCAAAGTCGATGGGGAAGCTGGATCCATGTCACAACCTTAACAACAGCTGGTGTTCGCTTAACGACGGTGGCCAAAACAGGTTGTAAAATGGGGCAAAACTCCATTCTCTCGTCGAGCTGCTCGATTGTGGTCGTAAGTGAAGGATTACCTGTAAATTGCGCAATGACTCCCATCCCCCATGTCAAAAGTACAGGGCTGAGTAGGCTGTTGGGGAGGGCGCCTCCCCACCCCCTCAAAATTAAGATTAACCCCCTCCCCAAACAGATCCACTGCAATTGGTGACTTATTTCCTGATTCTTTGAAGGCAAGAGAGAATTTTCAAGCCTCCAGCGGCTGCATTCAACACTGTCCTTACGTCAAACTCCCCACATCTGGAATATTTTTCTCAGTTGGGGCTGAAGCAACCTTACAAAGCTTAGAGACAGCCTTCTGGAATGTTAAAATGCCCCATCCAGATGTTTTCAGTAACCGTCATCAAACAAGACCCCGATCAGAGGTGGTATTCAGCCGGTTCGCACCGGTTTGCGCGAACCGTTCAAAATTTGGCCAAGGTCGCCGAGCCAGTAGTGATAACCAGCTGGCCACGCCTCCGAACTGGTCCCCACATCGCTGTTCGCTTGTCCCACCCACCATGTTCGTCACCGCCATGTTCTTTGCACATGCGCATCCCATTCCCTTCCAAGCCCAAATCCAACTCTCTCCAAAATATCTCCCTTGATTCACATATCCTTCCTATCTGGCAAGGGGAGAGGGAGAGACACTCTAGGCACTCAACTCTGTAGCTGCGTCTTGCTCACAGCCTCCTCTGCGGTGAATTTCATCTCCCCCCCCCCACATGGCGAGATGCAGGGAAAAAAATTCCTTGTCCCCTTGTTAAAAATAATCATCATAATAAAGTGTAAACCCGTAAACAGTCTCTTCCCCCAGCGGAAATTTTCCCTTACCTGCAAGATTGATGACCTCTCCTCGCTTCTCCTAGACGCCGTGTGAAGTTACTCATCAGTTACTCTGCGCAAAACCGCTTACCGTTTCCATGACCTGCAGGGACTCCATCTGTCATCCACTATAATAAAACAAGAAGGGGAATTGAACTCAGGAATAATACGGGTAGATCATTCGGGAAAGACGCAATAACTTTTATTCCTGCTCGTAAAAAGAGGAGGGAGAATGTTGGTGGGTTACCTAAAAGACGCGACGGAATCCTATCCAGTCCAGTACAGATAGTCCTCGACTTACAACAGCGATCCATCTTCCAACTTTTCCCGCACTCACCGGAAGTCAAAGAAGACAAATCTCTATGTTATCCTGGCTACTTCTAACCTTTGGCTCTCTTCTTCTGATCCCCAGAGAACCCCTTGCTAAAATCTTTGACGCCCACCCATGCCCTCTACCCGTCTCACCACATGGCACCTGGGAAGATTACATCACCCGGCAAAGCTCAACCAAGCTTGGGACTCGGGACAGCCTACGGAGTTCCCCCTGCATGGCCCCACGGGAGTCTGACAACCAATCAGAATATAAGCTCAATTTCAAAAGCCCAGAGAGGCAGGGGTGGGCTTCAAAAATTTTAAGAAGAGGTTCGCCGCCCGGTTGCTGGGTGGGCGTGGCCATGGTGGGCGTGTCTTAGTTGGCCTCCTGCAGCACGGCGGGGGGGTTGTTTTTGCCCTCCCCGGGCTCCAGAGGCTTTCCTCGAGCCTCCGGGAGGACAAAAACGGCCTCCCCAGGCTCCGGAGACCCTCTGGAGGCTGGAAACAGGCCCGTTTCCCGCCTTCTCGAACTTCCAGTAGGCCCATTTTTCACCCTGCCCGAGCCTCCGTGCACTTACCAACATCCAAAACGGGTTGTGTGGGGACTCCTGGGAGGGGAGGGGCGGGGTGGGCAGGAGGGCAGCCAGGAGGGGGATTTAGGGGTTCTCCGAACTGCACAGAATCTTCGCTAGAGGTTCTCCCGAACCCCCTGTGAACCCCTAGCCGCCCATCACTGCAGAGAGGGTATAAAACTCGGGCACCTCTCAGCATCTTCCCTTTTTTTCTCTCACTTCAAGGCATGTGATAAGCCCGTCCGCCATTAAAAACCATCTTTCCAAGTCACTTCCATAAATCCAGGGTCTCCCCCCCCCGCCCCCCCCCCACTTGGAACTGAACCCAGATGGACATTTCTTCCAACACCAGGGACAGAGGGGAAATCTCCGGGCACTCCGAGGCAGGCGCCGTGGGGCAACCGTGCGTAATACTTCAGAGGTGGCCCAGAGGGGGTCTGCCTGTCAAACTCCTTCTACCATCTCCTCTGCATCCATCAAGGCCTGGTCTCCCCCCCCCAAAAAAGGGCTTCCTCACTTTAGACAGCCAGGTTTCTCCCGTGATCCCTCAACCCCACCCCCACCCCATAGCCGTTGCCCCCTTCCAGAATCCCCCTCCCCAAAATCCAGCCAGAAAATGGAAGACGAATAATTCTCCAGCGCCGGGAAACAGGGGACGTTCCTTGATATTAAGGAGAAGCTTGCAATAACCCCCACCCCATCTCTCTTGAAACGGAGATGACAGGCAGATGGCAGGTGTCAATCAAGAGAGAAAGAAGTGCATTTCTTTTCTTTATTTCCTCTCCTTCGTCCCATCTCTTATTAACAGAGAAACCCAGATTTTTTTAACCTCTCCCCCTCCACCCCCACCCCAAATTTTTCAGCAACATCCATTGAGGGAGTGTCTGGCTGGGATCGATAGCTCCACGCTGCCACCTGGTGGCCACCCGGCCGAGGGGGGGAGGGGGGGAAGGCCGATAAATAGCCATTAAAGGTATTTATCGTTTTAATGAGTTTTTTTGGGTTTTCTAGGTTGTTCAGGAGCATGGGTCTTATTTTATTTATTTTATTTTTTATTTTAATTTAATTTGTATACCGCCCTACTCCCGAAGGACTCAGGGCGGTGAACAGGCACAGAGTAAAACACGTAAAATACAAAAATTAAGAGCAGAAATAAAATCGAATTAAATCAAGTTATCCCAAGACAAATTTAAAACCCCAGGTTAAGAACAAATTAAAATTTACATTAAAATTTACATTAAAAAAGAATGGGAAAGGTTAGGCCAGACCAGCCTGGTGAAATAAAAAGGTCTTAAGAGCGCGGCGGAAGGTCCGTAGGTCCGGGATCCTCCGTATTAGGCAGAGGTGGGCTTCCAAAATTTTAGCAAGGGGTTCTCTGCCCGGTCGCCGGATGGGCGTGGCCATGGTGGGCGTGGCCTAGTCGGCCTCCTGCACCACAGCGGGGGGGGCATTTTTGCCCTCCCCAGGCTCCGGAGGCTTTTCTCGAGCCTCCGGGAGGACGAAAACGGCCTCCCCAGGCTCTGGAGGCCCTCTGGAGGCCAAAAACAGGCCAAATTCCCAAATTTCTAGTAGGCTTGTTTTTTGCCCTCCCTGAGCCTTACCTGCATCCAAAATGGGCCACGTGGGGACTCCAGGGAGGGGTGGAGTGGGCGGGGCTAGCCAAGAGTGGGATTCGGGGGTTCTCCGAACCGCACAGAATCTTTCCTAGAGGTTCTCCCGAACCCCTGTGGACCTCCAGCAGCCCATCCCTGGTCGTAGGGAATTAGCACAATAGCACAGCCCTTTCAACATCTACGAGTTGTTCTTGTTGTTGTTTTGTTGTTATTAATTATTATTATTATTTTAAGGGGAAATGCAAATACGGCAGTCCTTCACTTACCATCATCCCATCAATGACAGTTCACACTTGCAATGGTACAGGTGGTCCTCGGCTTACAACAGTTCATTTAGTGACCCTTTAGAGCTCTGAACATGTGATCTATGACCGTTTTTCACACTTATGACCGTTGGGGCCTCCCCAGGGTCACATGATTCAAGTTCAGATGCTTGGCAAGTGGCTCGTATTTACTTACGACGGTCGCGGTCTCCCACGGTGGCGTCATCCCCTTTTGCGACCTTCTCACGAGCCAAGTCCATGGGGAAGCGGGATTCGCTTAACGAAGGTCACAAAACTCACTTAGCCAATGTCTCCCTTACCAACAAAAATTTTTGGCTCAATTGTGGTTGTAAGTCAAGGGCTACCTGTACTGGAAAAAGTGACTTATGACCGATCCTCGCACTTACAACCATTGCAGCATTCCCATGATGACGTCATCATATCGAAGCTTCCCCTTCTGGTCTGCTCCTGGCATTGTCTTGAAAGGTAGACTGCGCCAGTTTATGGAGGTTTCACTCAAATAGCTGGCGAAAGGAAGAGGAAAAAAACAAAACTTATATACAGGCAGCTCTTGACTTACGACCACAATTGAGCCCAAAATCTATGTTGCTAAGTGAGAAACTTGTTTAAGTGAGTTTTGCCCCATTTTGCGACCTTTCTTGCCACAGTTGTTAAGTGAATCACTGCAGTTATTCAGTTAGTAACCCAGTTGTTAAGTGAATCTGGCTTCTCCATTGACTTTGCTTGTCAGAAGGTCGCAAAACAAGATCACTTGACCCCAGGACGTTGCAACTGTCATAAATGTGAATCAATTGTCAAGCGTCCGACTGTGTAAATCACGTAACCGCGAGGATGCTACAATGGTCATAAGTGGGCCAAAACGGTTGTAAGTCGTTTTTTTTCAGCGCCGTTGTAACATCGAGCGGTCACTAAGCGAACGGTTGTCAGTCGATAAGACTAACCTGTATACAATCAGCACAAAAGCAATCAGCATTTCCCGATTAAACTTTGAAAAGTGGGGAAGCTGAGCTAATTCCCTTGGATTTCAGCTTTAAAGCGAAAGAAGTTATTTACATTTTGCTGGCAAGATATTACGAGATGTTCCTTTTGGAGAAAGCCTTAAGACATGTTGTGACGTCTTAAGAAGAGATAAATCAGTGAGGATGGGGTGGGGAATCAATAATTTAGCACATTCCCCTCAAACAGGTTGGTTTGTCCCCGGAGTAATCTGTCTTAATAGTTGCTCGTGGAGATGATAAGTGATGAATAATTTAGCACAAATGCGCGCACACACTTTCCGGCACTTCACTGCTGTAATTAAAGAATGTGAAACTTCGTTTGTTATACAAAATTATTGCTGAATTATTCAGATCCTGAGTAATTACTAAAACGGTGCCGGGATTCGCCGGCGGGAGGGGGGGAAGGAAAACCGGAGCCCTCTGGAAGCGTCACCTGCGAGCAACTGGCAAGGAAATCAATGGTGTGTGTGACCTCACAACTGGAGATGGTGTTATGTGGGAGGTTTTCTTGCCCCCTAAAAAGAGAGACCATCCCCCCACCCAAAAAAAACCCTTTTTTTTAATATTATATGTGACAGTGAAATAAGCTTTGCAAAACAATGCAAACTGTTACCCACAGTTGTTTACAGGCGCTGGGATGGGAAGTGTGTCTAATATAAAGGCGATGTTGTTATTAATATTGTTAATATTAAGCCACGCACAGTGCAAATTAAATTAAAGATTGAGATTACAATCGTGCGCCTTGTGACCTGGGAGTAAATTTCATGGAACATGGTAGGATAATGTTGGTGACGGGTTTTTTGTTCCTTCTAATGCAGTCTTTCTCAGCCTGGGCAATTTTAAGATGAATGGACTTCAACTCCCAGAATTAAAGCAGGCTGGCTGGGGGATTCTGGGAGTTGAAGTCCATCCCTCTTAAAGCAACCTGGCTGGGGAATTCTGGGAGTTGAAGTCCACCTATTTTAAAACATGCTGGCTGGGGGATTCTGGGAATTGAAGTCCACCCATCTTAAAGCAGGCTGGCTGGGGGATTCTGGGAATTGAAGTCCACCCATCTTAAAGCAGGCTGGCTGGGGGATTCTGGGAGTTGAAGTCCATCCCTCTTAAAGCAACCTGGCTGGGGAATTCTGGGAGTTGAAGTCCACCTATTTTAAAACATGCTGGCTGGGGAATTCTGGGAGTTGAAGTCCACCCATCTTAAAGCAGGCTGGCTGGGGGATTCTGGGAATTGAAGTCCACCCATCTTAAAGCAGGCTGGCTGGGGGATTCTGGGAGTTGAAGTCCACCCATCTTAAAGCATGCTGGCTGGGGGATTCTGGGAATTGAAGTCCACCCATCTTAAAGCAGGCTGCCTGGGGGATTCTGGGAGTTGAAGTCCATCCCTCTTAAAGCAACCTGGCTGGGGGATTCTGGGAGTGGAAGTCCACCCCTTTTAAAGCAGGCTGGCTGGGGGATTCTGGGAATTGAAATCCATTCATCTTAAAGCAGGCTGGCTGGGGGATTCTGGGAGTGGAAGTCCACCCCTCCATCCACTCCATCCTCTTTCTTTTGTCTTCAACACTGGTGGGTCTACACAACTCTTGGTCTCTCCACCATATTCCTATGCGAAAGACCTCACACTGCCACAGACCCTCCTCAAGAAAACGGTTGGCCTTCGAGACAACTCACAAGGCACGTTGTCGGTTTATTGTACCCACCACATCTGGGTCTCTCTCCTGAGGAACCTCTTTGTTGCTTTTGGCCCGCTTCGGAAGAGGTCTACCAAGACCAGGAAGAAGGTCCAAAACCAAGGGGAATTTGACGTGCCTTCTAAAACGTTCCGGAGATATTTCCTCAAGTTCCTGCCAAGCGTCCGTCTCCCCCTCGCCTTCCGTTTTCCACCCAGAAGATGGAGTGAGTCCACTATGTGCTTCCTGTCCAAGAACACACCCACCTTGCTTATCTTCCTCCCCCTCCCCATCCTCCCCCTCCCTCCCAAATCTTATCTATGAAGACCATATGCCACCTCCGAAGACTGTTGGAGCTACCAGGTCACACAGACTTCAGTAGAAGCCAACAGGCTTGGCATAGACATTATGGGTAACTGCATTCAAACGGTGAGTCTTTCCAAGGTTTTGGAGATCTTTTTTTGGGGGGCGAGGGGGCTGGGAGGAAGAGGGGGGCTACTAATATAATGGTGAAGATGATGATGACTGGCGTAGCATCCCCACAATTCATGGGACTGACCGGCACAATGTATTTACATGGGTTGCAGCATCCCAGGGGCTCACGGGATGAGTCCCCCCCCCTTTCCAGGGGTCTTCCAACCAGCAAAGTCAGGGTGGGGTGGGGTGGGGGAGAAGCCGGATTTGCTTAACGACCATGGGGATTCGCTGAACAGCTCCAGGGATTCGCTTAACAACCACAGCAAAAAAAAAAAAGTGGTAAGAATCGTGGGGGGGGGGCTCCTTAGACACAGACAGAAGTGCTGGCGGTCCCAATTGTAAGTCGTAAGTCGAGAACGAACTGTAGTGGTGGAAGAGCTGGACTAGGAGCCTGGAGACCCGGGTTTGAGTCTTGCCTTGGCCATGGGACACCCATCGGTGCTTTTAGCTAATTGCACTTTCTCTCTCTCTCCCTCTCTCTCTCCTTCCCTTTCTCCCTCTCTCCCGCTCTCTCTGCCTCCCTCTCCCTCTCTCATCTTCCCTCTCCCTCTCTCCATCTCTCTCTCATTCCCCCCTCTCTCCTTCCCTTTCTCCCTTTCTCCCTCTCTCTCTGCCTCCCTCTCCCTCTCTCACCTTTCCCCCTCTCTCCTTCCCTCTCTCTCTTTGCCTCTCTCTGCCTCTCTCTCATTCCTCCCTCATTTTCATTCCCTCTCTCCCTCTCTCTCTGCCTCTCTCTCCCGCTCCCTCTCTCTCTTTGCCTCTCTCTGCCTCTCTCTCATTCCTCCCTCGCTTTCATTCCCTCTCTCCCTCTCTCTCTGCCTCTCTCCCGCTCCCTCTCTCTTCTTCCCTCTCCCTCTCTCCATCTCTCTCTCATTCCCCCTCTCTCTCCTTCCCTTTCTCCCTCTCTCCCTCTCTCTCTGCCTCCCTCTCCCTCTCTCCTTCCCTCTCTCTCTTTGTCTCTCTCTGCCTCTCTCTCATTCCTCCCTCACTTTCATTCCCTCTCTCCCTCTCTCTCTGCCTCTCTTCCGCTCCCTCTCTCTTCTTCCCTCTCCCTCTCTCCATCTTTCTCTCATTCCCCCTCTCTCTCCTTCCCTTTCTCCCTCTCTCCCTCTCTCCTTCCTCCTCTTTCTTCTTCCCTCTCCCTCTCTCCATCTCTCTCTGCCTCCCTCTCCCTCTCTCATCTCCCCCTTCTCTCCTTCCTTCTCTCTTTGCCTCTCTCTGCCCCTCTCTCCTTCCCTTTCTCCCTCTCTCTCCTTCCCTCTCCCTCTCTCCATCTCTCTCTGCTTCCCTCTCTCACTCCCTCTCTCTCTCTCTCTCATTCCCTCTCTCCCTCTCTCTGCCTCTGTCTCCCGCTCCCTCTCTCTCTCTCTCATTCCCCCCTCTCTCTTCTTCCATCTCCCTCTCTGCCTCCGTTCATTCCCTCTCCCCCTCTCCCTCCTTCTCTCTCTCTCTCTGTCTCCTTCCCTCTCTCTCCATAATATGTGGGATTATATTATTTTTATTTTTGCTTAGACAAAAAAGAAAAATGAATTCTGAACCTTTTCAAAAGTCAAATTCCACAGTTAGCCTCAAACCATCCAGTAAATTCATTTACGTTTGGATCTCTTCTTTCAAATCTGACATTAACCTTTTCTGGAGCAGAAATCAGCTTACAAAATAATCACGAAAAGAAGTCAAATTTTTTTCTCGGGAGCCCCTGACCTTCCCTTGCAGACAATAAAAATGAAAGAATTATGCAACTTGATACAAGGCAGGTAGATCTGCCCTTAATTGTAGAAGGCGTTCGGAATATACAGACCTTCCAAATCGGAATTTAAATGGAAATGTTATATGTGAGGAACTGAAAGAAAGAAAAGCATTTTTTCAAAAAAAAAAAAAAAAATCTCCCAGAAATAACATTATTGATGTACAGTAACACCAAAACTGCAAAGAGACTAAACAAATCGATCCAATAAAAGCCTAAAATATCAATAGACAAAATGATATGATATTATTTAAACAAAACAAAATCCCTTTGGCTCTCATACAGGTAGTCCTCGAATTACGACCATAAGAGACCCCGCCCCCACGGTTATAACTCATTACGGTCATAAAGCGAGTCAGTTTTTATGACCCACCTGATTGGATGCCCTTTTTTTTTTCCGGCACCCGTCATTAAGTGAATCCTCATGCGGGAAGCGAACCCCCGTGATTGTTCAGCGAATCATAGAAGCCAACGGTGTGATTTTGAGCAAAACCGTCGTAAAACACAGCCATGTGACTGCGGGACGATGCAAACGGCCATAAAATGAACTGTCCCGATAGGTCGGTGGGGAACATCAAACAGTCGCTAAGCGATCCATCATGTCGAGGAGTGTCCGCCAGCCGTCCCTTCATTTGCACAAAGGATTGCACAAGGGGAGCCCAAAGAGAGGAGCCATTTTTATTTTAGTTTGGCTTAAGGACAGAGCTTGGATTTTGCAAAAAGCATTAGGAGAGGCGGTTTGCAGGGTAAAACTGCAAATTAAGCGTGTAAAAACTCCAGTGCAAACAACCTGATTCCCACATCCATCCCAGGCAAGAGGCAAATTCCAAATAGCGTAAATTTTGGCCAAGTGAAAAGGCAGGGAATATGAGTCTAGACCCCCCCATACGTTTTGGGGTTCCTTATCTTGGTAGAATGTCCAGGAAAGCGGTGGGTTTCAAAAAACTTTTACTACAAGTTCTGTGGGCGTGGCTTGATGGGCGTGGCATGGCTTGGTAGGCATACAGCGGAAGGATACCATAAAATCTCCATTCCCATCCCACTCCAGGGGAAGGATACTGTAAAATCTCCTTATGAGCCGAGGTGGCGCAGTGGTTAGAGTGCAGTACTGCAGCTACTTCAGCTGACTGCTAGTTCAGCAGATCAGCGGATCAAATCTCACCGGCTCAAGGTTGACTCAGCCTTCCATCCTTCCGAGGTGGGTCAAATGAGGACCCAGATTGTTGGGGGACAAGATGCTATTTAGTATACTGTCTTTGGTGTAAGCCGCCCAGAGTCCTCGGAGAGTGGGCGGCATAGAAATATGACTAATAAAAATAAATAAAAATAAATTCCCACCCCGCTCCAGGGGAAGGTTACTGCAAAATCCCCATTTCCTCCCCATCAGCTGGGACTCGGGAGGCAGAGAATAGATGGGGGCAGCAGGGCCAGTCAGAATTTTTACTACCGGTTCTCCGAACTACTCAAAATTTCCGCTACCGGTTCTCCAGAACTGGTCAGAACCTGCTGGAACCCACCTCTGGTCCAGGAGCAGTTTACCTTAGCGTGTCCTTTACTAGGAGAAGAAACATCCAGAGAAGCTTTCCAGTTTTGGCCTCCGGGCAGATTGGCGTGAAAGGGGAAGACGCTGAGCTAAGGGGAGCTCCGGTCTGGCCCAGAATGGCTTTATCTTAATGACGTTTTTGCTGCGGCTTCTGGAATGTTATTGTAAAGCTGTTTATTATTTTATGCTGCGGTTCTATATTTTACTGTTTTTATTAGGTTTGCAATTTAGCAATTTTATTGTGTTTTAATGATGTTCCTCCTTGGGAAAGCAGCTTGAGATCTTTTTAAATTAAAAGATGGGGTGGAAATATATTTGCGAAGGAGGAAGGAGGGAGGGAGGCTGGGAGGGAGGGAGGGAGGGAGGGAAGGAAGGAAGGAAGGAAAGGAGTTGGGAGAGAGGGAGGGAGGAAGGAAGTTGAGTGAAAGGGAGGGAGGGAGGAAGGAGGGAGGAAGTAAGTTGGAGGGAGGGAGGAAGTTGGGAGAGAGGGAGGGAGGCAATTGGAAAGGAGGGAGGAGGGAGGGAGGAAGGATGGGAGGGAGGGAGGGAAGGAAGGAAGTTGGGAGGAAGGAAGTTGGGCAGGAGGGAGGGAGGAAGGCAATTGGAAAGGAAGGAGGAGGGAAGAAGGAAGGAGGGAGGGAGGAAGGAAGGAAGTTGGGGAGAGAGGGAGGAAGTTGTGCAGGAGGGAGGGAGGAAGGAAGGAAGTTGGGAGAGAGGGAGGGAGGAAGGCAATTGGAAAGGAGGGAGGAGGGAAGAAGGAAGGAGGGAGGGAAGAAGGAAGGAGGGAGGGAGGGAGGAAGGAAGTTGGGGAGAGAGGGAGGAAGTTGTGCAGGAGGGAGGGAGGAAGGAAGTTGGAGGGAGGGAGGGAGGAAGGCAATTGGAAAGGAGGGAGGAGGGAAGAAGGAGGGAGGGAGGGAGGGAGGAAGTTGGGGGAGGGAGGGAGGAAGGAAAGAAAAGTTGGCCGGAAGTGAGGGTGGAAGGAAGTTGGGAGGGAGGGAGGGAGGGAGAAAGGAAAGAAGGAAGGAAGGAAGGAAGGAAGGATTTTTTGAAGAAGTTGGGATCTCTGCTTTGTTAAACCACGATGGGGGAGGAATTGACTGCCTTTCGCGCAACGTCTTTTTCTAATTCAAGCCTGCGATCTTATCGTCACCTAAAGGAAGAGGATGAAAAATGGCCTCGTCTCCTTCCAGGCGGGACGAAGTGGCGGCCAGAGGGGAGAATTATTCAACGTATAAAAATCCAGCCCTCTCCCGCTCTGAGCCAGAGTTTTGCTCTGGGAAGATACACACTCAGACACACAGACACACAACCGACGCACCAACACCGGCACCCTTTTGCCACCCACACCTCAGCTGTCAGATGGAAACATCGGCCGGCCATAATGAAAAAGACAAACTCTGTTTGCCCCATCTCACTAAAAGTCTTCTTTCTTTCTTTCTTCTCCTTCTTCTTCTTTCTTCTTCTTTCTTCTTCTTTCTCCTCCTCCTTTTTTCTTCTTCTTCTCCCTTCTTCTCTTTCTTCTTTCTCTTCTTCTCTTTCTCCTTCTTCTCCTTCTCCTTTTTTCTTCTTCTTTCTTCTTCTCCTCTTCTCCTTCTCTCCTTCTTTTTCTTCTCCTTCTTTCTTCTCTTCTTCTTTTTCTCCTTCTCCTCCTTCTCTTTCTCCTTCTCTCCCTCCTCCCCCTTCCTTTTCATCTCCTCCTCATTCTCTTCCTCCTTCTCCTCCTTCTCTTTTCCTTCCTCTTCTCCTTCTCTTCTCCTTCTCTTTTTCCTTTTGCTTCTCCTTCTTCTCCTCCTCCTCCTTTTCCTCCTTCCATCTCCTCCTCCTTCTCTTCTTCCTTCTTCCTTTCTTCTTCTCTTTCTCCTTCTCTTCTCCTTCTCCTCCTCCTTTTCCTCCTTCCTTTTCATCTCCTCCTTCTTCTCCTTCTCCTTTTGCCTCTCCTTCTCCTCCTCCTTCTCCTCCTTCCAGCTCCTCCTCATTCTGTTCCTCCTTCTCTTTCTCTTTCTCCTTTTGCTTCTCCTTCTCCTCCTCCTTCTCCTCCTTCCTTTTCCTCTCCTCCTTCTTCTCCTTCTCCTTTTGCCTCTCCTTCTCTTCCTCCTTCTCCTCCTTCCAGCTCCTCCTCATTCTCTTCCTCCTTCTCCTTCTCTTTCTCCTTTTGCTTCTCCTTCCCCTCCTCCTCTTCCTTTTCCTCCTTCCTTTTCATCTCCTCCTCCTTCTCCTCCTTCCAGCTCCTCCTCATTCTCTTCCTCCTTCTCCTTCTCTTTTTCTCCTTCTCTTCTCCTTCTCCTTCCAACATTTCGCTCTCAGCTCTTCCCCTTTGGGGCAACTCTCTCTCTCTCTCTCTCTGCCTCCCAGAAGTCAGTTTCTTTCTCCCCATCCTGTTCGGTGATCCATCGACATCACTCCCCGATAATAAATGTGTTTAAGGAAAGGCTAAGGTGAAGAGATAAATTCCCATTAATTCCGAGTGGCAGTCTAGCAAGGGACGCATAAAGTTATCAAAGGGAACGTCTGGGAGGGAAACAAATTCACATGCCGAGCAAGTCTGCCCTTCGGTAACTCTTTTTTTCCCTTTCTTTCTGGAGCCAAATGGATCCTCTGCTCTTCGAAATCTTAAACACAAACACCTGCGAATCCTCCTGCAGTTTTGCCACCTTGGGATTCTGCAAAAACTCCCCTAGGCCCCATATTTCCCCCCCTCCCCCATACCAGATTTTGCGAAATAACATGTTGCCCTTCCTATATCCTCGCCTGTATCATCATCCTAATAAGACCACATCTGGAATACTGCAACCAATTTTGGTCCCCAGACTTACAAAAACAAAAGATGTTGAGGCTTTGGGAAAACTTTAAGACAAGAGCAACCAAGATGATCAAAGGCAGCGGTGGGCTTCCCCAAAATTTTTTTTTTTAAATTGCCCAGTTGCTGGGTGGGCGTGGCCATGGTGGGCGTGGCCATGTCGGCCTCCTGCACCACGGCAGGAGGGAGGCGTTGTTGCGCTCCCCAGGCTCCGGAGGTTTTCCTCGAGCCTGCGGAAGGGTGAAAATGGCCTCCCCAGGCTCCGGAGGCCCTCTGGAGGCCAGAAACGAGCCCATTTCCGGCCTTCCCAATCTTCCAATCAGCCCGTTTTTCGTCCTCCCCAAACCTCTGCGCGCGCCCTGCACTTACCTACATTCAAAATGGGCCGCGTAGGGATTCCTGGGTGGGCCAGCCAGGAGTGGGATTTGGGGATTGTCCGAACTGCACAGAATCTTAGCTAGAGGTTCTCCCAAACCCCTACGAACTCCCAGCAGCCCACCCCTGCTACGAGGTCCCTTCCAACTCTGTTAAATTTGTATAATCCTCCCCATTTCCTTTCACATTTTCCATTTATCTCCTTCCCCGTCCTTCACCTCTCCATCTTCTCTCTCCCAACGGACAGGATTTAGCCAACAGCACCGTGTATGACTATATAACCAATCCTGACCTCTGGGAGCTGATGGACAACTTCACCCAGAACGAAACAGCCGAAGACGACTGGTATCAAAACTTCGCGGAACCGTGCCGGTACACCTTTTGTTCCAGTTTTATCGGCGGGATTCCGGTTTTCCTAGGCATCACCTGCTTCCTGGGAATTGTTGCCAACGTGGCGCTCGGCATTGCCTTAACCAAATGCCCTCGGTTTTGGGATCGATGCCAGCCAGGGAAGGTGGAGCTTGTCTTGCTCGCTGTTGGAGGGATCATCTATGCTTTCACATTGCCGTTTTTCGCCCTGGGCATCGGCTGGAGGTGGGCCATAGAAGACCGTCTCTGCCAAGTGATCCATGGACTGAAATTCGGGAGCCTCTTCGCTCATGGCTTGTTGGCGGCTGGCACCGCCTGCCAAAGCTCATGGGGTCTCCTTCAGCCATTTCTGCCCACCCTGCTGTGGATGATGGGCTTCCTCTGTGCCATCCCGGCCGCGTTGGTGAGCAGCACCAATGGGCTTTGCATCCCAGATCGTCTTGCCAAGCTTCATGCCTGGTCCCTGGTCCACGTGGCCTTCTGTTTGGTGATTCTGGCCCTTCTCCCGCTCATCGTGGTCTTGACCACGGCGGGTCTCAAGGGGTGTGGAAAGAGGGGCCACCCCCGTTGGAACATCAGCTGGATTTTTTATCTCTTTTGGGGTCCCTACGGGGTCGCCATGTTTCTGGACATGCTTCAGGAGGAAACGAAGTTTTCCCAAAGTTGCCGTTTTCTGGAACATCTCAACTCCTTCTTGGGACTGTCAGAAGGATGGGGGATGCTCCACTGTTACCTGAGCCCCTTTTTAATTTTGGGGTTGGGCTTTTATCGCCGAAAAATGGCCTAAAATGATAAAGAACTGAGAGAAAACTCCTACAGATAGTCCTCGACTTATGACCACACTTTGAGGCCACAATTTCAATTATTAAGCCAGGCGGTTGTGAAAAATGAGCCGTGCCTGATTTTACAACCACTGCAGTCGTTCGGCGAATCACACAGTCATTAAATGAGTCCAGCTTCCCTACTGACTTCACTTAATGGATGTCAGCCTGAACTAGGTGGCTCAGTGGCTCAGATGCTGAGCTTGTCGATCAGAAAGGTTGGCAGTTCAGCAGTTCGACTCCCTAGTACAGGTCTCCTTGCGTGAGCAGGGGGTTGGACTAGATAACCTCTAAGGTCCCTTCCAACTCTGTTACTGTTAGTTTTGAGCTGGGGAAAGGTCACAGATGGCGATCCGGGGACACACACACACCCTTCCCGGTCCGAATTTCGATCACGGCATGGCGGGGATGCTGCAATGGTCATAAAAGCAAATCACTTTTTCAGTGCCATCATCACTTTGGACGGTCACTAAATGAATAGTCGTAAGTCGAAGACTACCTGGCCCTTGAACAGTCTCCTTTACTTCCCGCGATGAAGCCACCGAGGCCATTTCTGGTGCGTTGGCCACTGAACTTTCGCTATTGAACAAATCACATTGTGTTTTCCATAAAAGTGTGTGTGGGGTTTTTTTTTTTATTGTTTAGCATTGCAAATAAAGATCTTTGAAATGGCCCCTCTTGTATGCTTTGGCTGAGTCGAGTCTGGCACTTTGTTGCAGAAAGGACTTTGAACGCTCCCATGTAACGCCTCTCCTGCGCGAGCTGCACTGGCTCCCGGTGGTCTTCCGAGTGCGCTTCAAGGTTCTGGTTATCACCTTCAGAGCGCTCCATGGCTTAGGACCTGGCTATTTATGGGACCGCCTGCTGCCACCAATAGCCTCCCACCGGCCAGTACACTCCCACAGAGAGGGGCTCCTCCGGGTGCCGTCGGCCAAACAATGTCGACTGGTGGCCCCCAGGGGGAGAGCCTTCTCTGTGGGGGCACCTACGATCTGGAACGAGCTCCCCCCGGAGATACGGAGGATCCCGGATCTGCGTACCTTCCGTCGCGCGCTTAAGACGTTCTTATTCCATCAAGCTGGCCTGACCTAAACCTTTCCTCTTTTTAAAATGGAATTTTAAATTTTAAATTTGGTTTTAAATTTATTGGGGTTTTAAAATGTTTCAGCCAAATTTATTTAATTAGTTTTATCTCCATTTTAAATTTTGTATCTATATGTTTTATTTTATGGCTGTTCACCGCCCTGAGTCCTTCGGGAGTAGGGCGGTATACAAATTTAATAAAATGAAATGAAAAATGAAATGAAATGAACGCTAGAGTTTCAGGCATGGTCCCAATCCAATCAGAATAGAAGCTGGAAGGGACCTAGTCCAACCCCCTGCTTAGGCAGGAAACCCTCCACCACTTCAGACAAATGGTTGTCCAACATCTTCTTAAAAACTTCCATTGTTGGAGCATTTACAACTTCTGGAGGCAAGTTGTTCCACTGATTCATTGTTTTAACTCTCAGGAAATTCCTCCTTAGTTCTAAGTTGCTTCTCTCCTTGATGAGTTTCCACCCATTGCTTCTTGTCCTGCCCTCAGGGGCTTTGGAGAATAGCTTGACTCCCTCTTCTTTGGGGCAGCCCCTGAGATATTGGAAGGCTGCTATCATGTCTCCCCAATCCTTCTTTTCTTTAAACTAGACACACCCAATTCCTGCAACCGTTCTTCATATATTTTAGTCTCCCGCCCCCCCCACCCCAATCATCTTTGTTGCTCTTCTAATATCTACTCTCCAGGCCTTTAATCATTCCGTCTTTGAAATTATATCTCATTCCCTCCTGCTGGTAGGAGGGAGGTTGGGGGTAAGTCTTGTCTGACTACAAAACCTATAAACAGGAGCCACGGAAGGGTCGTTGCAAATTTTGATGCAGGCGAGAGTTTCTGACAAGTGGAATGATTATTAGGACAAGTGGAATAATTAGGGGGGGGAAACCCCATTTCTTTTTTTCTGATCTTCTAAACTTCCAACCTCGGTTCTTTCCAAAAAAGGAAATTTGGTTTTAATTGGATTGTTTTAAATTGTGGGCCAAAGCTGTATAATTCTTTCAATTGATTTTAAATTTTGTATTGGTATGTTTTTTATCCTTGGCTGTGCACCGCCCTGAGTCCAATAGGAGAAGGGCGGTATATAAATTGAATGAATGAATAAATAAATAAATAAATATATTTATTTATTCCAAGAAAGTCCTTGTTTTGATCGGTGGCTGATCGTTCCCAAAGTACCAAGTGATTAAATCTGATTTTTGGGAAGCAACAGATTGCAAGATGCCAAAATAAACACATTAATTTCGGGCAATGTGCGGCATCCGGAAGCCTTTGTTAATCAAGGGGGTCATAGACACACAAATATACACAACTCTGTTTCTGGGAAGAGTTAAACCAGAGTTGATTACGACTTCCCTCCAAGACAATTGTAGGAAAATCAGAACAACTCTTCTCATTTAATGTTTAGCAGTGTTCCAATATTTGAAGGGACGCGGTGGCTCAGCGGCTAAGACACTGAGCTTGTTGATCGAAAGGTCGGCAGTTCGGCGGTTCGAATCCCTGGTGCCGCGTAACGGGGTGAGCTCCCGTGACTTGTCCCAGCTTCTGCCAACCTAGCAGTTCGAAAGCAGGTAAAAAAGCAAGTAGAAAAACAGGGACCACCTTTGGTGGGAAGGGAACAGCGTTTCGTGCGCCTTTGGCGTTGAGTCATGCCGGCCACATGACCACGGAGACGTCTTCGGACAGCGCTGTCTCTTCGGCTTTGAAACGGAGATGAGCCCCCTAGAGTCGGGAACGACTAGCACAGATGTGTGAGAGGAACCTTTACCTTTACATTTAATATTTGAGGGGCTGCCACAAAGACGAGGGGGGGTCAACTCATTTTCCTAAGGCAAGACAAGAAACGATGGATGGAAACTAAGCAAGGAGAGAAGCAACCTGGAATTAAGGAGAAACTTTCTAACAGTGAGGACAATTAACCAGTGGAACAGCTTGCCACCAGAAGTTGTGGTTGCTCCATCACTGGGGGTTTTCAAGAAGAGATTGGACCGCCATTTGTCTCGAATGGGGATAGGTCTCCTGCTTGAGCAGAGGGTTGGACTAGAAGACCTTCAAGGTCTCTTCCAAATCTGTAATGTCTATGTTCTCTATTCTTTTTGGAGACTTGTCTGGTCTTCGCCTTTGACTGCTGAGATTCCCATGTTGTCCATTGAGGGTTTCTCAAACTTTAAGACCAAATGTTAAGATCAGGTTTCTCAAACTTTAAGACCGGTGGACTTCAATGTCCCAGAATTCCCCAGCCATCTTTGCCAAAATTCCTCCCAGAATCGTTTTGGATAGTGAGATGGGAGGCATTTATAGTCCTCAACCTACGACAATTGCAATTTCCACTGCTGAGCAAGGAAGTTGTTAACTGAGTCACTAAATGAATTGTTGTAAGTCAAGGATTTTGTAACTAACTGGCATTTCTAATGTGAAAGCCAACTAAACCACTCTTCATAATAACAAGACACTTATAATTCTCCCCTTCCCTAAACGTCACTCGCCTTCCCTCACTCCTAAAGATTTACCATATTTTTCGGACTATAAGATGCACCTTTTTGTCTCTCAAAAGGGGGTGGAAATGCCTGTGCGTCTTATAGACTGAATATTGCCAAAGCCCCGCCCACCCACCAGCCTTTTCTTTTTTTTTTTTTGGCCTCCGCATGCCCTGTTTTCGAGCCTTTTTCAGCCTTTTTCAGGCCTTTCTTTGACCCATTTTTTTGGCTTTTTTCGGCCTGTTTTCGAGGCTTTTTTTGGCCCATTTGGGGGGCTTTTTTGGTCCATTTTGGAACTTTTTTCAGCCTGCTTTTTTGCCTGTTTTCAGCCTGTTTTGGGGGCTTACTTTGGCCCATTTTTTAGGCTTGAAAACAGACCAAAAAGAAGCCTTACAAATGGGCCAAAAAAGCCTCGAAAACACTCCCCAAAAAGCCTCAAAAACAGCCCCCCAAAAGCCTTGAAAATGGCCCCCCAAAAGCCTCGAAAATGGGCAAAAAAGCCTTGAAAATACTGCCCAAAAAGCCTTGAAAATGACCCCCCAAAAGCCTCAAAAACGTCCCCCCAAAAGCCTCAAAAACGGCCCCCCAAAAGCCTCAAAAGTGGGCAAAAAAGCCTTGAAAATACTGCCCCAAAAGCCTTGAAAATGGACCAAAAAAAGCCTCAAAAACAGGCCAGAAAAAGCCCCAGAAACAGGCTGAAAAAAGACTGGGAAAGGGCCGAAAAATGGCCCGAAAAAAGGGAGGCCAAAAACTTTTTGTTGTTGTTTTCCTCTTCTAAATTTAGGTGCATCCTATAGTCCGAAAAATACGGTAACCACTTTTAAACCAGCAAACGTGGTTTGTGCTGTTCCCAGGATCGAGAGACCCCTTGCCTATCCTGGCCAAATGCCTGTCTGTTTTGTGATTCAAATGTCCCTCGCTGCTGGCTTTACGCAAGGATAAGAGTTAGAAGGCCATCGGATCGATGCACTCAGCACAGTGACTTCACACTCACACACACACACACAATTGCAAAGTGGCCTTCCTTCCTAAGCGAGGAGCTCCTTTGAAGGCATCTGACGGGCTGGATTATTAATCTCATTGTATTTTTAAAAAATGAGATGCTTTAACCAGGATGGAACCAGAAAGCGGCCTCTCTCCCCGTTCGTTCATTCATTCATTCTCCGCAGGCTTTTATTGACTGTTGCTCCATCAACTTAAATGCGCATCAAATTAACGTGCCCTTATGAAAATTGGGGAGGGGGGGCGGCAGAGCCTTTTGTGAGTCGGCACTGCCCCCTGCTGTCTGGCATGAGCATTGCGGGTTCCCCCCAAAAAGACCGGCCTGTAACGATCTGGATAGGATAGGATAGGATAGGATAGGATAGGATAGGATAGGATAGGATAGGATAGGATAGGATAGGATAGGATTGGATAGAACTGGATAGAGAAGAGAAGGGGAGAGGGGTGGAGGGGAGGGGAGGATAGGACAGGAGAGGAGAGGAGAGGAGAGGAGAGGAGAGGAGAGGAGAGGAGAGAAGAGAAGAGAAGAGAAGAGAAGAGAAGAGAAGAGAAGAGAAGAGAAGAGAAGAGAAGAGAAGAGAAGAGAAGAGAAGAGAAGAGAAGAGAAGAGAAGAGAAGAGAAGAGAGAATGGAATGGAATGGAATGGAATGGAATGGAATGGAATAGAAATATTTCTTGTTCTTTTGCAACAGGTAATCCTCAATTTACGACCACAATTGAGCCCATGGACTCATGGACTTTTGCTGGTCAGAAAGTCGCAAAACGGGATCCCAGAACCCCGTGACCTTCTGCAACTGGCATAAGTACATGCCAGTTGCCCAGCATTTGAATTTTGATCACATGACCATGGGGATGCGGCAACGGTAATCAGTGTGAAAAACGGTCATAAGTCACTTGTTCGGTGCCGTTGTAACTTCAAATAGTCATTTAATAAACTGTTGTAAGCTAAGGACTATATAATATAGTCTTGTTTTTACCTTTTTCCAGACCTAAATTCAGTGATGAAATCTAAATTTTTTTACTACTGGTTCTGTGGGTGTGGCTTGGTGTGTGTGGTGTGGCTTGGTGGGCGTGGCAGGGGAAGGATACTGCAAACTCTCCATTCCCTCCCCACTCCTGGGGGAAGGATATTGCAAAATCTCCATTCCCTCCCCACTCCTGGGGGAAGGATATTGCAAAATCTCCATTCCCTCCCCACTCCTAGGAGAAGGATATTGCAAAATCTCCATTCCCAGCCCATTCTGGGGCCAGCCAGAGGTGGTATTTGCCGGTTCTCTGAACTGCTCAAAATTTCCGCTACCGGTTCTCCAGAACCTGTCAGAACCTGCTGGATTTCACCCCTGCCTAAATACCATTCCATACCCGGAATAAACAGGGATCTGTTTTTAAAAGTCCTCGGGATGCCTGATTTAAATTGCACCGTTTTCCCGCTAATAGCTCCGAGATCTCCGCCGATGTTATTAACTTTTTTCTCTAATTTGGAAGCCGGTGGAAGCTCCCACTTCCCAGCAATTACTCCCCGGGGAAATCTTAATTATTTTAGCAATGAGAATTTGTAATGCGTATCCTTGGCTTGGCAGTGTAGGGTAGCGGTAGGAAATGCTTGCAGAGGGAGCCTGGCCCCCCAGGGAAGACAGGAAAAACCCTTGGCATTGCAGCTTGCAAGATAATAATCCTCCTTGCATCATGGACGAATCCTCTCTGGGTTGTGAATTGCTGATGACAAAAAGCTTACGAAATTTCGTGGCAATGCAGTCTTGGGAACGAAAATTGTAACGAAGGAGGAAAGCAAGGAAGCAGAAGGAAACTTTTTGGTCTGAGCGCCAAAACTTGTAGAGAGTAAGGGAGATGACCTTGAAGGCCCATCTAGGAGAGCTGGGTGGCAAACAGCACAAAAGAATAACAGGGTTGGAAGGGACATCGGAGGCCATCCAGTCCAACCCCATGCTCAAGCAGGAGACCTTGCCTTATAGCATTTCAGACAAAGGGTTGTCCAATCTCCTCTTAAAAACTACCAGTGTTGGAGCTTTCACAACTTCTGGAGGCAAGTTGTTCCACTGATTAATTGTTCTCACTGTCAGGAAATTTCTCCTTAGTTCTAAGCTGCTTCTCTCCTTGATTAGTTTCCACCCGTTGCTTCTTGTCCTGCCCTCAGCTACTTTGGAGAATAGGTTGACCCAGGGGTGGGCTTCACAAATTTTAGCAAGGGGTTCTCTGCCCAGTTGCTGGGTGGGCGTGGCCATGGGTGTGGCCTAGTCGGCCTCCTGCACCACAGCGGGAGGGCATTTTTGCCCTCCCCGGGATCCAGAGGCTTTTCTCAAGCCTCCGGGAGGGTGAAAACAGCCTCCCCAGGTTCTGGAGGCCCTCTGGAGGCCAGAAATGGGCCCATTTCCAGCCTTCCCGAACCTTTTTCACTCTCCCTGAGCCTCTGCGAGCACTCTGCATCCATAACAAACCATGTGGGGACTCCTGGGAGGGGAAGGGAGGGGTGGGCTGGGCGGAGCCAGCCAGGAGTGGGATTTGGGGGTTCTCTGAACTGCACAGAATCTTACTTAGAGGTTCTCCCGAACCCTTAAGAACCCCAGAAGCCCATCCCCGAGTTGACACCCCCCCTTGTCTTTGTGGCAGCCCCTCAACTATTGGAAGATGCTTTCATTGTTTACCTTCAGCTTCTGAAGAACTTAAGAAGCTCCTTAGATGAGAAGTGAATCCTTTTCAAAGGAAGGTAAAAAAACCACCCCAAGAAACTCCAGTTGCCATTAGGACAACCATGACCTGGATGGTTGAGAATCTCCACAGATGGGTGATGAATTTTTGAGGGAGCTGAGTATGTTTAACCTATCGATGATAAGGGATGAGGGGGCATGTTAGAAGACGGGGGGGCTCAACCTATTCTCTAAAGCACTGGAAGGCAGGACAAGAAGCAACGGATGGAAACTTATCGAGGAGAGAAGCAACCTAGAACTAAGGAGGAATTTCCTAACAGTGAGAAGAGACATTGTGGGACGTGAGTGCTCCATCACTTTTCAAGAAAAAGTCATCCATTTGTCTGAAACGGTGTAAGGTCTCATCCCTTGGGCAGAGGGCTGATGTCAGACTTCGATGCTATCTCAAAATAAATGAATTTCCAAACTGCCAATCTTTAAGGAAATCTTTTCTTTAATTGAGCACAGCCACCGGATCATGACTCGATGTGGACAAGACTGACCTTTTGCCCCCCAATCCCTCCCTTTCCGATCCCCAAATATCTGCTTCTCATTGGCTATCTTCCAAGTCATTCTTCAGACTTCTTGTCTCATCATTTCCCAGGAATGTCTCCCCCCCCCCTCATTTCCACAACAACCTGACTTCAAAGGGATTTAGCAGGCAAAAGTTCAGAGCTTATCTCTCTCTCTCCTCTGCTCTCTATGCCAGCATTGCAGCACTGACAGCTGGACTAGAAGACTTCTAGGGCTAAGATTCTATGTTCTATGTGTCCAGAGAAATCAAAAACAGCCTTCACTTGCTGGACTCTGGTTGGACTCGCCGTTTTCCCCGCACGAAGGGATTAGAAATTGGGCCAAAATGGATCTCCAACTCTGCTCCAATTCAGGGCAGAAAATATATCACTTTGACGAGCTGATTTGATTTGCATTACCTTCGACTCCAATCAACCCCCCCCCACCTCTCCCCGCATCAAAGCTTGCACATCTCTAAGTGATTATTGTCCAACGGCATTAAAAGCAGGCAATGGAAACATGACAAATTAGCAAGGCAGCCAGGTGAAGAGGCAGACAGAAATCCATGCTGTTAAAACGGGGGGGGTTGTCACTTCCACGAGGTAGGAAATCAACTCTGCGGGAAAGCTAAAATAACGTTGACGGAAATAGGCTATATTGTAACACAGGTAAGTCCTCGGCTCACAACCACAACGGAGCCACAAGATATCTGTTGCTAAGAGAGACAGTTGTTAAGTGAGTTTTGATCATGTGATCTCTCGTCTCTGTCTATTCGTCCATCCATCCGTCTATCATCTGATGTGTTTGCTCAAAGCACCTGAAGGCAGGACAAGAAGCAATGGATGGAAACTAATCCGGGAGAGAAGCAATTTGGAACTGAGGAGAAACTTCCTAACAGTGAGGACAATTAATCAGTGGAACGGCTTCCCATCATCTTCCTCCTCCTCCTCCTCCTCCTCCTCCTCCTCCTCCTCCTCCTCCTCTTCTTCTTCATCATCATCATCATCATCATCATCATCATCATCATCATCATCATTATTTTAAAACAGGAATGTCTCACCCCCATTTGCTCTTTCACAGCTGACTGGGCAGTTGTCAAGTTATTAAACGAGGCAGGGCTTCGTGACACGCTCATCCGTGGTCTGTAATTGTCCCCCTGGCTGGGTCGGGTGACATGGCATGGATCTTGGCTTGTCGAGAGAGGCAAGGAAGGTGAATCCACGCCCCCCATTAGTCACACACACCCTCATTTCTTATTTAAGAAAATGACAAAGGGGAAGGGAATTAGAGGGGATGGGAAGAGGGGAAAGGAGGGGAGGGGAAGGGAAGGGAAGACAGGAAGGGAAACTGAGTGAGAAGGCAGGGAGGGAAGGAAGGAAGGAGGGAGGGAGGGAAAAGGAAGGAAGGAGAACAGGAGGAGGAGGAGAAAGAAGGAGGTGGAAGGAAGGAAGGAGAGAAAGAAAGAAAGAAAGGGGAGGTGGGAGGGAGGGAAGGAAGGCAAACAGGAGGAGGAGGAAGGAAGGAGGGAAGGAAGGAAGGAAGGAAGGAAGGAAGGAAGGAAGGAAGGAAAGAAAGAAAGAAAGAAAGAAAGAAAGAAAGGGGAGGTGGGAGGGAAGGAAGGAAGGCAAAGGGGGAGAAGGGGGAGGGGAAAGGGAGGGAGGAAGAGAGGGAGGAAGGGAGGGAGTGAGAAAGGGAGGGATGAAGGGAAGGGAAATGATGTGAGAAGGGAGGGAGGGAAGGAAGGAAGAAAAGGGAGGGAGGGAGAAAGGAAGGAAGGAAAAACAAGAAGGGAGGGAGAGACAGAGGGAAGGAGGGAGGAAGGAAGGAAAAATGGGAAGGGAGGGAGGGAGGGAGGGAAAAGGAAGGAAGGAAGGAAGGAAGGAAGGAAGGAAGGAAGGAAGGAAGGAAGGAAGTCTTGTCAAACTTTGCAAGTTAAGGCTGATCTCCATGACAATTTTCTAAGACTATAGCCAAGTTCCAGCAATACGTTGCCTTGACAGAGGCCACCATGTTACGAAACAATACGGTTTATCGTTTTCCGCGTCGCTCGTTGGTTAAACACAAATGGTGCCTGTGTTATTCCAGATGGACCGTTCAGCCAGTTTGGAGAACAACAAAGCTACCCTGTTCAGCGGGACTTCAACCCAGCTGAGATACATTTTACCCCTTGACCCCAAAACAAGATCAACATTCATTCCGCCCCAAGGCAGAATCCAAATAGCTGAACTTTTTTCGGGAACAACATGTTGTCGAGTCATCCAATTTCATAAAAAGAGGAGCACCTGACAGGCGGCTTCAGCTGTGAAGCGCCTGACTCTTAACACTTTGCCAGAATCAACATACAAAGCCCTGGTTTTGTTCCTTGGGAAGGAAACAAATCCATCAAAAGACAATTTAAGGACCTATCAATCCGGCCCCAAACCAGCCGTCCATAGTCCTGGAGAAGATTTCCAGATCTGGGTTGCAAAGATCTAAAGAGCCACTAGAGGGCAGGAAGAAGAGACGGGAAGGGGAAAAATGAGACTCTTTGTCTCCAACTAGTGGCAAATTGTATATTAGCACTCCCTCTTTCTCTTTTTTTAATACTCAGCGTTATGGACGTCAGTTCTAGAGATTAATTGAGCAACAAATAGCCTGAAAATGCAGTAGGATCCTAACCAGTGGTGGGTTGCTCCCGGTTTGGACCAGTTCGCAAGAACTGGTAGTAAAACCGGTGGGAGACCCCCACCAGAGTTGGGTTTCAGCAGGTTCTGGAGAACCGGTAGCAGAAATTTTGAGTAGTTCGGAGAACCGGTAGTAAAAAATTCTGACTGGCCCCTCCCACATCTATTCTCGGCCTCCCGAGTCCCAGCTGATCGGGAGGAAATGGGGATTTTGCAGTATTCTTCCCCTGGATTGGGGAGGAAATGGGGATTTTGCAGTATCCTTCCCCTGGATTGGGGAGGAAATGGAGATTTTACAGTATCCTTCCCCTGTCATGCCCACCAAGCCACGCCCACCAAGCCATGTCACACCCACCAAGCCACACCCACAGAACCAGTAGTAAAAAAAAATTGAAATCTACCACTAGGCCCCACCCACCACCCTGGATGTCGTCATCGGCGATCTGCGCAATCCCATTGCGAACCAATAGTAAAGATAAGTAGAACCCACCGCTGAGCCTAACCCCCCTCCCATATAAGAGAAATGAAAACTAGCCCACATGGCGTTAAGAAGCAATTATTTATCTGTGTTAGATTCCACGTAGTCCTCAAGTTACGACAGTAACAGAGCCTGCCCATTACTGTCATAAGTCGTAATGGTCACAAAATGGATTTATTCACGTGACCGACCTAATTTCGTGACTCTTTTTTTTTACAAATATTAAGTGAGACCATTGTTCGGCCTGGTTCGATTTTGCCTCAAACCAGAAATAAGTGCCCGGGGGTTCTTTTTTTGGCGAAAATACGATCGAGTGACCACAGGACGCTGCAAACAGCCCTAAAATGTGATTGTGTGTCACTGAGCAGTCATGCGATTTAGAGTACAATTGTCCGAACGTCCAGATCTGGGATGTAATTCGCCTTCTTCAAGTCGGTTGTAAATCGAGGGCTAGCCATCTCTTCCACTTCAGGAAGAGTTTTCCGAACTGAAAATCAGAAGAATAAACCGGCAGCCATTTTGTGAAGATTTTTCACCTCCTCGAACTCGGTTCCCTAGTTTACAGAGGAAGGAGTTTTTTTAAAAATGTTCTGAAGACATTAAAAACACAATCTTTTCAGCGGTTCTAAGAAGGTTTCACACCCATTTGCACTACTCAGATGACCCTGAGGGTGTAGATCAAAGGTCCTCAAAGTATGGCCTGCAGGCCGGATATAGCCCACCGAAGCAGGGGTGGCTTCTAAATTTTTTTACTACCGGTTCTGTGGGCGTGGCTTATTTTGTGGGTGTGGCTTGGAGGTCATGTGACTAGGTGGGCGTGGCTAGCTGGTCAGAGTCATTTCTGGAAGGTCCTCACACTTATGACCAGTCCTCGCACTTACGACCTGACTCATTTGTTTGCTTTTAACACTGATCAGCTGTAGGACGGCCCTTTGAAGCCCCCCGGCAAGAGTTTAAACAGTTTTTTTTCCCTCTAGTCATTAGCTGGGACTCAGGAGGCAGCAATAGATTGGGGGTGGGACCAAATAAAAGGTAAGAATAACGTGGGAGGGTGGGGGGGAGAACTGGTTTGGTGATGTCATATCGTCACCGCTACTGGCTCGGCCGAACCGGACCGGACCGGGAGGAACCCACCACTGCACCGAAGCCATTAATCTGACTCTCACGGGACCACGAGGCTTCCCCACCCACATCGCCCCACCTACCCGCTGGCCCCCACCTGCCTTCTGATGGCTGAGGCCAAAAACGGGACACACAGAGACCCCAAGAGGCCAAAAATGGCCCCGTTTTTGGCTTTCCCCAGCCTCCAGAGAGAGAGAGGGAGGGAGAGGGAGGGAGAGAGACACACACAGAGAGAGAAGTCCCTCACCCCACCCCACCCCAGGCAACCACATCCCTTCCCTAACCTGCTTTTCACCCCCAGGAGCATAACAGATTAAAGTTTAATTTGTGCGTATTGTTTAACGGACTGCTAAATTGGTCATGCCCACCCAGTCACATGACCACCTAGCTACGCCCACCCAGCAGGTCCAGCCATACACACACACACACACACACACACACACACACACACACACACAGAGTCTGAGGGACCATGAATTGGCCCCCTGTTTAAAAAGTTTGAGGACCCCTTTGCGTAGATAAACCTCCGAGTGGCCTCAGTGACTCTCAGAGAGAGCACTAACGACCAGAGGACTGCAAAAGCTTATCAATCCTTCCATTCACACCCCCCCCCCCCGTTCAGTCAGAACTGAAGAAGCTTCTCGGATGAGAAAGCGAAAGGTCTTCAAGGAAAAACAAGGGAAGTCCAGTCCCAAAGACTTTTGGGACAACCACGGCCTAGATGACCAAGTCATTGAGTTAAGAAAGAGCCTCTTTGGTGACTTCTACACACCCTAAAGCCCACCCCAAATATTTGTGGTTTGGATTCCACCCCAATCGCATTGCAGCATAAATTTAGACCCAGCCTTGGAGGCTACATATTTGCAGAGCTGCTGGTTTTTCAAAGTCAGCTTGCAGACACCGCCGAGCTCAGTTTCTCACGGACCAAATTCCCTCTCCAACCTCTCGCCCGTTTCTTTTTCCCTGGGCAAGGAGAAGAAGATGGCGCCGTGTTGGATCTGCTTGGTCCTCTTTGCCGCTCTCTCGAAAACGTCTCTCCAGGAAAGTGAGTATTGATCAGGAAAGTAGATCACCAGGCAAGACTTCAAACCGACCGACAGGGCAAAAGATCCTGGCCCAGAAGATGGGGCTTCTTGACTTGATTTTCTATTTGAGTTTTTGACCTTACATTTTACTTTTTAACTTTACTTTTTTAAAAAACGTACTCTTTACTTCGCATTTTACTTTACGTTGTGTTTTCTTTTCCTTTCCCTCTGTTCTCCATCCAGTTACTTCCTTTCCTTTCCTCTCTCTTAGTCCTTCCTTCCTCCCTCCCATTCTATCTTTCCTTTCTTTCCTTTTCTTTTTCCGCTTCTTTTCCTTTCTTTTCCTTTCCTTTCCTCTTTCTATTAGTCCTTCCTTCCTTCCTTGCTCCAATTCTATTTTTCCTTCCCTTCCCTTCATTCTCTCTTAATCCTCCCTCCGTCCCATTCAACCTTTCCTTTTGTTCCCTTCCCTTCCCTTCCCCTCCCTTCCTTTCCCCTCCCTCTCTTAGTCCTCCCTCCCATTCTATCTTTCCTTTCCTTTCCTTTCCTTTCCTTTCCCTTTTCTTTCCTTTTCTTTCCTTTCCTTTCCCTTCCCTTCCTTCCCTCTCTTAGTCCTCCCTCCCACCCTCTTCCCTTCCCTTCCCTTCCCTTCCCTTCACTATCTCTTAATCCTTCCTCCCTCCCTCCCATTCTATCTTTCTTTTCCTTTCTTTTTCCTTCCTTCCCTCTCTCTGTTAGTTCTTCCTCCCATTCTACCTTCCCTTCCCTTCCCTCTCTTAATCCTTCCTCCCATTCTATCTTTCTTTTCCTTTCTTTTCCCTTCCTTCCCTCTCTCTGTTAATCCTTCCTCCCATTCTATCTTTCTTTTCCTTTCTTTTCCCTTCCTTCCCTCTCTCTGTTAGTCCTTCCTCCCATACCACTTTTCCTTCCCTTCCCTCTCTTAATCCTTCCTCCCATTCTATCTTTCTTTTTCTTTCTTTTCCGTTCCTTCCCTCTCTCTATTAGTCCTTCCTCCCATACTACCTTTCCTTCCCTTCCCTCTCTTAATCCTTCCTCCCATTCTATCTTTCTTTTCCTTTCTTTTCCCTTCCTTCCCTCTCTCTGTTAGTCCTTCCTCCCATTCTACCTTCCCTTCCCTCTCTTAATCCTTCCTCCCTCCCTCCCTCCCTCCCATTCTCCCTTTCTTTTCCTCTCTTTTCCTTCCCTTCCCTCTCTCTCTTAATCTTTACTCCCTCCCTTTCTCTCTTTCTCTTTCTCTCTTTTCTCTCTCAAGTCAGCGGATGTCCCTTCCTAAGGCAGCTGTCAGGGGAGGGAAATAGCTCTTAGATGCCACGACATTGCTAATAAAAAAGCATATATTGTCGGAATTACGAGCGCTGTCATGTTTTTTAAGAAACCGTGTCAATGCGTGGTATTATATATGCTTGGAATTTGGAGGCGGTTAACGACGGTAGGTAGGACTGAAAGGCAGCCGGGACATTGCAAATAAGGGGTAAAAATGACATTTCCTTTTAATAGGAGGTTAATGGGGAAGGAAATGATTTATGTGATACAAATTATTTAATTAGTTGGTAGCCGTAAAGGAAGCAAGGGGAAGAGTCAGCTGGTTTGGGCAGATGCTGATAAGGAAATATTTCATTTTTCCACTTGGAACAGGAGGCAGCAGCGACGGCCTAACATCAATTAAAAAAAAGAACGGTCTGTCAAAAAAAATCGTCTGTTTTTCCGACTTCCTTTCTTTGTGTGCGTTGCGAAGGGCAAGGGGGCAAATCTGATTGTTTTTCATGTACGGCGTCCGAGGAAGAGTTGAGTACCCAGGATTTGGGACGAGCCCACCCCACTCACCCCTAAATAATTGGTCCTTGACTAGGGAAAGTCAAGGAGGATCCCGGCAAGATTCTGCAGAGAAGGTTCTCGTGTTTGCTCCCTACCTGATTTTTTAAAATTATTTCTCAGAAATCATCTATTCCAGCACATTAGATAGTCACAGAGGGGGCTGCGCCTGCTTCTCCAGCCCTACCATTCCTTCTTCCCTCCCTCTTCCCTCTTTCTCACTCACTCCTTCCTTCCTTTCCATTCTCTCTTCCACTCCCTTCCACTCTTCCTTCCTTCCTCCCTACCTCTCCTTCCCTCCCTCCTTCTCCTCTCTTTCTTTCCTTCCTCCTTTCCTCTCCCTGCCACTTTCTCCTTTCTTTTCTTACATCCTTCTTTCCTTTCTTTCTTTCTTCCTTCCTTCCTTCCTCCCTCCCTCTCTTTCCCTCCCTCCTTCTCCTCTCTTTCTTTCCTTCCTTCCTCCCTCTCCCTCCCACTTTCTCCTTTCTTTCCTTACATTCTTCCTTCCTTCCTCTCTCTCCCTTCCCCCTCCTCCTTTTTTCCTTTCTTCCTGCCTTCCTGCCTTCCTCTCTTTCCTTCCTTCCTTCCCTCCTTCTCCTCTCTTTCTTTCCTTCCTTCCTTCCTCCCTCTCCCTCCCACTTTCTCCTTTCTTTCCTTACATTCTTCCTTCTTTCCTTCCTCTCTCTCTCTCCCTCCCTCCCTCCCTCCTCCTCCTTTTTTTCCTTCCTTCCTTCCTCCCTGCCTCTCCCTCGCACACAAGGACTTAAGTGGCAATATTGTGAGGGTCCTTAGCAGTGGTGAAATCCAACTTTTTTTTACTACCAGTTCTGTGGGCGTGGTGTGGCTTGGTGGGAATGGCAGGGGAAGAATACTGCAAAATCTCCATTCCCTCCCCACTCCTGGGGGAAGGATATTGCAAAATGGAGATTTTGCAGTATCCTTTCCTTGGAGTGGGGTGTTTTAATCTCCAGGTCTTTAAAATCATCCCAGTTGCTCTTCTCTGCACTTTTTTCCAAAATCTCAACCAGGGGTGAAATCCAGCAGGTTCTGACAGGTTCTGGAGAACTGGTAGCGGAAATTTTGAGCAGTTCGGAGAACCAGCAAATACCACCTCTGGCTGGTCCCAGAGTGGGGTGGGAATGGAGATTTTGCAGTATCCTTCCCCTGGAGTCGGGTGGGAATGGAGATTTTACAGTATCCTTCCCTTGGAGTCGGGTGGGAATGGAGATTTTGCAGTATCCTTCCCCTGGAGTCGGGTGGGAATGGAGATTTTGCAGTATCCTTCCCCTGGAGTCGGGTGGGAATGGAGATTTTGCAGTATCCTTCCCTTGGAGTCGGGTGGGAATGGAGATTTTGCAGTATCCTTCTCCTGCCATGCCCACCAAGCCACAGAACCAGTAGTAAAAAAATTTGGATTTCACTACTGGTGTCAACATCTTTTCTGTAACGGGGGGGAGGGGGGGCAAAAACCGGATGCAAATATTCCAGA
Source organism: Arizona elegans (assembly GCA_022577455.1). Taxonomy (NCBI): domain Eukaryota; kingdom Metazoa; phylum Chordata; class Lepidosauria; order Squamata; family Colubridae; genus Arizona; species Arizona elegans. Next base: position 247,391 of record JAKOOJ010000104.1, read on the forward strand.
TGTGGCCCTTACTTAAGGCCCTTTACGAATCCTTCACATGATTATTTTTTTACTATTTATTATTTATTTATTTTTATATGCCGCCCTTCTCCGGAGACTCAGGGCGGCTTACAATGTGTTAAGCAATAACCTTCATCCTTTTTTGTATATTTTATACAAAGTCGGCTTATTGCCCCCACAAACTGGGTCCTCATTTAACCTACCTTAGAAAGGATGGAAGGCTGAGTCAACCTTGAGCCTGGGGAGATTTGAACTTGCAGTAATTGCAAGCAGCAGATGTTAATAACAGTGCTTTAGTCCACTGTACTACAGGCTCCTCCTCTTCTTCTTCTTCTTCTTCTTCTTTTTAAAATTTGCTTTATATGCCACCCTTCTCCGGAGACTCAGGGCGGCTTACAATGCGTTAAGCAATAGCCTTCATTCTTTTGTATATTTTATACAAAGTCAGCTTATTGCCCCCACAAACTGGGTCCTCAATTTACCTACCTTAGAAAGGATGGAAGGCTGAGTCAACCTTGAGCCTAGAATCTAGAATCAACATGATGTTGATTCTATGCCTCTGTTTAGACAACCTATCCGTTGTGTTTGCGGCTTTTAACCGCAAGTCCGAAAGCTCTCCTGGGGTGGGGGGGGGAGAGAGAGAGAGGAGGACAAAAGGGCTCCCCCACCCTGCCAACGGATCAGATCAGGGGGAAAGAAAGAGAGTGATTCGCACTCGGTGCTGCTTTTCGCTGGAGGGGTGGGGAGGTAATTGCAGCAGGAATTGGTGAGACCCGCCACGCAGGCCGATATAATTAGCTTGATCTGGATGCTTTGCAAAGGTACATAAATCCCATACCTGCTAATGCATGCACAACATAGTAGTAAGATGTTATTCCAACATATAATTTATGGAGCTGTGAGATTTGGCAAGGACCGACAGAAGGGAAGGGGAGGGAAGGAAGGGAACGGGGCCTGTGAAGGCAGCGGGACATCCTCAGGGATGAATGGATAACATCTGTGCCATCACTGGGAACATTCCCATCATTCTATTATCCTGCATATTAATATATTGTATAATAGTAGTATATTGTATATCCTACTATATTAGGACGCTATTATCTACGTTCTATGTTCTCTTATTCCCATTAGCCAAAAGGGTAGCTTCTGATTATTTTCTTTCTTTCTTTCTTTCTTTCTTTCTTTCTTTTTTTCTTTCTTCTTTCTTTCTTTCCTTCCTTCCTTCCTTTCTTTTGACTGTCTTTTCCTTTTTTTTTCTTTTTTTTTCTGTCTGTCTTCCTTCTTCCCCTTCCTTCTTTCCTTCCTTCCAGCCATCCATTCTCCCTCCCACCTTCTTTCCTCCTTCCCTCCCATTTTCCTTCCTTCCTTCCTTCCTTCTTCCCCTTCTATCTTCCTTCCTCCTTCCTTCTTTTCTTCCTTCCTCCCTCCATTCTTCCTTCCGTTCCATCCTCCATCCCATCTTCATCCTTCCCTCCCTCTCATCTTTCTCCCTTCCTTCCTTCCATCCTCCTCCCACCCTCCCATTTTCCTTCCTCCCCTTCCTCCTTCCTATCTTCCTTCCTTCCTTCAATCTTCCTTCTTTCTTTTCTTCCTCCCTCTCATCTTCCTTTCTTCCTCCCCCTCCCATCTTCATCCCTCCCTCCCACCCACCCACCCATCTTCCTCCCTTCCTTTTTCCGTCACTCCATCCCATCTTCCTTTCTTCCTCCTCCATCTTCATCCCTCCCTCCCTCCCATCTTCCTTCCTTCCTTCCATCCTCCTCCCTTCCATCTTCCTTCCTCCCATCCTCCTTCCTTCTTTTCTTCCTCCCTCCCTCTCATCTTCCTCCCTTCCTTCCATCCTCCTCCCTCCCGCCCATCTTCCTTCCTTCCTTCCTCCGATCCTCCTTCCTTCTTTTCTTCCTCCCTCCCTCCCATCTTCCTTCCTTCCTTCCATTACTCCATCACATCTTCCTCCCTCCCTCCCTCCCTCCCATCTCCCTTCCTTCCTTCCTCCCATCCTCCTTCCTTCTTTTCTTCCTCCCTCCCTCCCATCTTCCTTCCTTCCTTCCATTACTCCATCACATCTTCCTCCCTCCCTCCCTCCCATCTCCCTTCCTTCCTTCCTTCCTTCCTTCCTTCCTTCCTTCCTTCCTTCCTCCCTCCTCTCCTCCTCCTTCTTCTCTCTCTCTC
>JAKOOJ010000105.1:0-10000 GCA_022577455.1 Arizona elegans
TAAGGTTGCAGATCCCTGATCTAACCATTCCCTAGCCAGCATCTCTTCCCCACTCTCATTTTCCAAGCTCATTCTCACATTCCATTACATATTTCATATGGTAGGAGGCAGGGGGCTGGATCCAGCCTGTGTGGTACTTAGATCTGGCCCGCGGGGCCACCTTGGAAATAATAAAGGACCTGCCCACGGTGCTTCTGCCAACAAAAATGGAACTTGGGAAGGCTGCCCACCCGAGCTCTGTTTTCGCTGGCAGAGGGTTGCAGGAAGTCCTGGCAGCCAAAAATAGAGCTTTTTTTTTTAAATATATTTTTATTTATTTGGCAAGAATGTATTAGGTAATATATATAAGTATAAGCATGGATTGAATACATAAAATAGATACAAATAGAGGAAACATTAGGACAGGGATGGTAGGCTTGCTGGTGCACTTATGCACGCCCCTTACACACCTCTTAGGAATGGGGTGAGGTCAACAGTAGGCAGTCTAAGGTTAAAGTTTTGGAGATTTGGGGATGAAACCACAGAGTCAGGTAGAGCATTCCAGGCATTGACCACTCTGTTGCTGAAGTCGTATTTTCTGCAATCGAGTTGGGAGCGGTTTACTTTAAGTTTCTATCTGTTGTGTGCTCGTGTATTGTTGTGGTTGAAGCTGAAGTAGTCATTGACAGGTAGGACATTGTAGCAGATGATTTTATGAGCTTGGGAGCACGTTTTTGCTGGCAGAGCACTCGGGCCACCATAGGCACACCCCCGCCAACATGAGTGACCACACCCACCCTGGCCATGCCGACCACAGTCCCCGGAGGTCAAACACAACCCTGATGTGGCCCTCAATGAAATCGAGTTTGATACCGCTGTGGTACGGAGTAGGGATGTAGGGCTTCCAGGATTGTTCTATTGTTGTAAGGTAGGAAAACTGAATCTTGAAAGCCTGTTCAAGTTTCTCTTTGACCCACCTTATAGAACAGAATAGAATAGAATAGAATAGAATAGAATAGAATAGAATAGGTGGAGTGGAGTGGAGTGGAGTGGAGTGGAGTGGAGTGGAGTGGAGTGGAGTGGAATAGAATAGAATAGAATAGAATAGAATAGAATAGAATAGAATAGAATAGAATAGAATAGAATAGAATAGAATAGAATAGAATAGAATAGAATAGAATTCTTTATTGGCCAAGTGTGATTGGACACACAAGGAATTTGTCTTGGTGCCTATGATCTCAGTATACATAACAGAAAAGATACATTCGTCAAGAATCATAAGGTACAACACTTAATGATAGTCATAGGGAAACAGTCAATATAAATCTTAAGGATACTAGCAACAAGTTTACAGTCCTAAGTGGGAGGAGATGGGTGATAGGAACGATGAGAAGATTGATAGTAATACAGACTTAGTAACTAGTTTGACAGTGACCCTGTTTATGCCAAATTGAATCAAACAGGTCTTACTTATAGTTTCTTTCTCACCCTTTCTTCTTTCCCAGTACCATGTCATCTCTTTTGCTAACCCCCACCACCACCTTTTCATGGTTTACGTGCCTTCCACATTCCTAAAACCAGCTCTATTTTATAAAGGCCAGAGCGGTGTGAGAAATGCTGATGAAACTGAGTAATTTTGGCAGCAAAGGTGTCCCCGCAAATATTTTCCACGTTGGGTGAATTAAACTTGCTGTGCGGTGTTGCAAAAATGGATAGGAACCGGCGATGTCTAAAGGAGGGTCAAATCAAGGTGGTGGCCAAGAAATTCTGTTCTTTTTTAAAAGAGTGTTGTGCTGGAAGAAATGTCCATCTGGGTTCAGTTCCAAGTGGGGAGAAAGCCACTGGAAACATGTAGATTGCTTGAAAAGATGGTTTAATGTAGGACAGGACCACATGGTTTTGAGATCCTGGGCAAAAAAGAAGCACAGAGTTTTGAATTTGGGTTTTGAATTTGAGCTTGTATTCTGATTGGTTGTCAGACTCCCATGGGGCCACGCAGAGGTAACTTTGTAGGTTGTCTTTTGAATCCCAGGCTTGGTTGAGCCTTGCTGGGTGATGCAATGAAGGGCAATTAAATGGCTCTGCTTGAAAGAGGTAGATCTTTGTTATGTACTGGCTCAGGCCTTAATGGCCCATTAAAAAAGGTGTGGGCGGGGGCTGAGTTTCTGAGTTTTAGGGGAAATATTCTTCCCTTCTAATATTTCCTAAAATATTTCATTTTCCTAGGAGAGGGGTGGGTGCTAACTTCCTACAGTTGTACGTACAAAAGAGTGAAAAGCTTCACTCCTGTGATGGTCTTGACTTCTTCTGCTTCTCTTGTGGGCAATAAATAAATAAAACACCAAGTCCCCCCAAAAAAAGAAGATGACGACTTTGGAAAGAAATCTCATTGGGTTATATAGCTAAATAAGTTTCTTGAGCCCTTCAGCTCAAACGTTCTTGGAGTTACCTTCCTGCTATGTTTCCAAATATTATTTGCAGCCACTTAAATATCATTGCTTTTGGAACTCATCCAAGGAAAGAGAGAAGAAGAGAAAGAACGAAAGCTTGAAAAGCTGCACAGCCGGAAGTTTGCACAGGCAGGTCAATTGCTCCAAGCTTTCATTTCATTCTCCCCCCCCCCCCCCCAAAAAAAACCTCTTTTCAAAACACACCTGATTTCCCCAATAATCTTGGGCAATAATGGGAAGCCAAGCTGTGGATATTTGAAGCACAGTATTTCTCCACAGCATATTCAGATAGTCATGCACGATCTCTGCTTTTAATGTCATCTTCTGCTTCTCGGTCCTGGGAGAAGTTCCCTGTTGACTGACAACTCATCCCTTCGTCATCAGGAGAAGGAAAAGAAGGCAGGCAGGCAGGCAGGCAGGCAGGCAGGCAGGAAGGCAGGAAGGAAGGAAGGAAGGAAGGAAGGAAGGAAGGAAGGAAGGAAGACAGGCAGGCAGGAAGGAAGGAAGGAAGGAAGGAAGGAAGGAAGGAAGGAAAGTAAGGAGGAAGGCAGGCAGGAAGGAAGGCAGGAAGGAAGGAAGGAAAGGAAGGAAGGAAGGAAGGAAGGAAGGAAGGAAGGAAGGAAAGAAGGAAGGAAGGCAGGCAGGAAGGAAGGAAGGCAGGAAGGCAGGAAGGAAGGCAGGAAGGCAGGAAGGAAGGAAAGGAAGGAAGGCAGGAAGGCAGGCAGGCAGGAAGGAAGGAAGGAAGGAAAGGAAGGAAGGCAGGAAGGAAGGAAGGAAGGAAGGAAGGAAGGAAAGGAAGGAAAGGAAGGCAGGAAGGAAGGAAGGAAGAAAGGAAGGAAGGAAGGAAGGAAGGCAGGAAGGAAGGGAAGGAAGGAAGGCAGGAAGGAAGGCAGGAAGGCAGGAAGGAAGGAAAGGAAGGAAGGCAGGAAGGAAGGAAGGCAGGCAGGCAGGCAGGAAGGCAGGAAGGCAGGAAGGAAGGAAGGAAGGAAGGAAGGAAGGAAGGAAGGAAGGAAAGGCAGGAAAGGCAGGAAGGCAGGAAGGAAGGAAGGAAGGCAGGAAGGAAGGAAGAAAGAAAAGGAAGGCAGGAAGGCAGGAAGGAAGGAAGGAAGGAAGGAAGGAAGGAAGGAAGGCAGGCAGGAAGGCAGGCAGGCAGGCAGGAAGGAAGGAAGGAAAGGAAGGAAGGCAGGAAGGAAGGAAGGCAGGAAGGAAGGAAGGAAGGAAGGAAGGAAAGGAAGGAAGGAAGGCAGGAAGGAAGGAAGGCAGGAAGGAAGGAAGGAAGGAAGGAAGGAAGGAAGGAAGGAAAGGAAGGAAGGAAGGCAGGAAGGAAGGAAGGCAGGAAGGAAGGAAGGAAGGAAGGAAAGGAAGGAAGGAAGGCAGGAAGGAAGGAAGGAAGGCAGGAAGGAAGGAAGAAAGAAAGGAAGGCAGGAAGGAAGGAAGGAAGGAAAGGAAGGCAGGAAGGAAGGAAGGAAAGGAAGGAAGGAAGGAAGGAAGGAAAGGAAGGAAGGAAGGAGGAAGGGAAAGGAAGGAAGGAAAGGGTTCATCAAGAGAAACAGATGCTTGCACCTTCTTTGGTTTTGATGTCACCAATAGCTTGTATTTGTTTTGCCTTCTATGCAGTTCCCAAAAGATAACAGCAAAAGCAGAATAACAGAATAACAGAGTTGGAAGGGACCTTGGAGGTCTTCTAGTCCAACCCCCTGCCTCAGGCAGGAAGCCCTACACCATTTCAGACAAATGGTTGTTCAGTCTCTTTTTGAAAGCCTCCAGTGATGGAGCACCCACAACTTCTGAAGGCAACTTCTGTTCCATTGGTTGATTGCTCTCACCGTTAGGAAATTTCTTTTCAGTTGTAGATTGGATCTCTCCTTACACTTACATACCGCTCCGTAGTGCTTTACAGCACTCTCTGGGTTTTACAAATTTTCCTCCAACAATCTGGCTCCTCCTTTTACCCGACCTCAGAAGAACGGAAGGCTGAGTCAACCTTGAAACCTGTCAGGATCGAACTCCTGACTATGGGCAGAGTTAGCCTGCAATCATTGTCTTTTAATGACCCCATAATACCTTGCGGGGTGGAGTCTGGGCAACTGAATGGGGCTAGCAGAGTGTTGTAATGGCCAGATGCCCTTCCTTTTGCCAATGCGGAGTTTTGTTCAACAGATATATTCTCAGTCTGCCCAGAGAAAGAAATATCTGCCCCTAACTAGGATCGAACTCACAGCCTCCTGATGTGCAAGAACTCCATGTCTAGGCCACTGCACCACTCCTAGAGTTAGCCTGCAATACTGGCCTGCTAACCACTGTGCCACCACAGCTAAATTGAACGGAGCACTCAATGTAGTAAGTTTGCATGTCTTCAAATTAAATCATCTAAAACCTTCAACATCAACCTAAGGTCCTACAAAAGCCAAGATGGTTGGATTCCTTTGAGGGTGCCTGTCAGACGCCACGAGAGTTGGGATAAAGTCGGTAGTAAGGCAGGGTGTCAGGGTTCTGACCGATTGCCCTAATTAAATCACTTAATTTATATCCCGGCTCTGACCCGGTTTCCCCCCTCCCCCCCAAGATGTGTCATCAATCACATTCTCCAACGAAGCAATTTCGCGGGTTGTAGAGCTCACTCCCCTCCGGCCACTGTGAGTAACCGTGGGAGATGGCCTTCACAGAGAGATGGCTGGAATGTACTTTTGTTTTGACTGACATACTGCCTCGCTGCAGCTGCACAGTTCGTTTTCCCATCCCCCCTGCCAATAGCAACCTGAGAGCAGGCCAGGGATGCTTTGCGAGTTGACATTGGGTCAAATCCAAAAGAATGTTGCCAAGTGGACAATGCTATGAAGGAAGACCAGCCATTCAGATTTCCCTTTTCGAAGACTAGGTATGCATTTTTGCAAACCACACACTGATTTCTTTCTCTACCCTTAGCAGCCTCGTTTGATTCTGCTCTTGTCAGCACGCTCTACCTGGTGGGATTGATTATCTTGAAGTATTGCTCCCAAGCTGGTAGACTTGAAGTCTTGCTGAGCACAAGGAGATTTATTTATTTTCTGAGTGGGCCTTCTAGGATTGTGCGATGAATGTGTTTTGTGTAAATGGGGTCAAATATGATTTAACAAGAAGGGGACCAGAAAATGCAGACTTGTTGCTCATGGGTGGAATCCAGATTTATGACTCCCAAACTGGCAAATTCCTCTGAAGTTTGAGGAAAGGTCATTTTAAAAAAAATATATAATTTTATTCATAATTTTTTTTCTTTAACATCCAAAAGTGTTTGGTGAACTTGTGTATTGTCTGGGTCAATATACTTTCCACACAGTTCTAATAATGATAGCACCATTTAAATATACATAGCCATAATCCTACAATTTCTATGTTTGTGTATATACTATGTTTGTGTATACATAGTAATTACAATAAGTTTTATTATACTGTGTTTCAGTATACATAATACTGTTTTCCCAATTTCTACTTTCTACTTGTTGTTTCTAACAGTTAATAAAATAGCCACCATGTTAAAAAAATATATTCTATATCTATCCATCATCTCTTGCCCTTTTTAGAATTTCAACTCTTATTAACTTTTGGGTGAATCTTTCATGCTTCTCCTCTGATATCTTGTAACTCCTTTCATCATGTTTATTTAAACTAAATATTTCATCTGCCACAGTCTAGAGCACCCATCCACAGTTCTCCCATCATTTTTAGGAGATCTTTCTCTTTATTCTCTTTTATATTTTGAAGTCTTAAGGAATAATCTGTCTGTTCCGTGTTAAAAATCGTTGTTGCTATCTCTTCCATATCTTTGTCTGCTTGTATCATTTTTGGATTTATCTCCTCTATTCTGAAGAAAGGTCATGGGGGGGGGGGATTGGAAAGGCCTTTCAAAATTATCTTTTCATCTTATGCACTTCAAAGAGAGAGAGAAACAGACAGACAGAGAGGAGAGACACAGAGAGAGAATTTTGTGGGATGTAGTTTTAATTGTTTTGTGATTGTTCTTCAAAAAAAAGTTTCAAAAGGCAATAGGAACTACAGATAGTCCACAATTTACAATAGTTCATTTAGTGACCATTCAAAAACAAGGGCACTGAAGAAAGTAACTTACAACCATTTGTCACACTTACGACCATTGCGGCATTCCCCACGGTCACATGAACAAAATTCAGATGCTTGGCAACTGCTTCATATTTATGAAGATTTCAGTGTCCCGAGATCATGTGATCCCCTTTCGTTGTGGCCCGTCAGCGGCCTGTGCAGTTAGTAGCTGATTCCGACAGCAAGGAGGCTGGTGTGGTGATTCGCCAGCAGCCTATGTAGCTGGTGCTCAAGTCAGACAATGAGGAGGCTGGAGAAGATGTGGTGCCAGAGGCGGGGATTCAACCAGGGCCTTCAGAACCTCCAGATGCTCCCATAAGTGAAGAGGAAGAAGAGGAGGAGCCTCTTCTCGATGCACAAGCGCGTAGAGCTGTTAAAAGGCAGCTCCTCAGGAAGAGGTCTCCTTGAGAGTAAGGTTTGGGGCTAATTGGCCACTCCCCTAGCCTATTTAAGGAAAGACGACGACTGATGCAATTTGCAGGAAACAACTTCGTTCATATTCCTTCGCGTCTTGATTCCAGAAACATTTGATTCGGCTCTTGTTTATCTCTTGTCAGCTTTCCTGCAAATTGCTTCTGGGCATTCTGCCAACCACAGTAAGATTATGGTTATCTGAAATACTGTGCCTCAGAATTGAGTTATTATTCTTTGGATTCTTGTTGGCTGTTAATGGTTAAATTAACAGCCCTTGTTCAGAAAAGACTGATTTAAACTGTACTTGTGTTCGAACAACTACTAAAAAAGCTCATTAGTAGTCCTTAATTAGTAAACTAATGTTTGGATGGACTGTGTGTGTGCTGCGTTCTTTGGGGTCCATAGCTGGGGCAGAACATCTTTTGTGACCTTCTGACAAGCAAAGTCCATGGGGCAGCCAGATTCACTGAACAACCGTGTGCCTAACTTAACAATTGCAACAATTCACTTACCAACAGTGTCAAGAAAAGTTGTGAAATGGGGCAAAACTCACTTAACAAATGTTTCACTTTGCAATAGAAATGTTGGGCTCAGTTGTGGTCGTAAGTCAAGGACTACCTGTAAAAGTTTCTGATAATTTGGGCAGCATCTGGGTACCCTAAAGATGACCCCCTCTTCTCTACACTTTACTTTCTCTCTACACTCTACACTCTACTCTCTACATTCTACACTACTTTATTCTACTCTACTCTCTACTCTCTACACTCTACTCTACTCTCTACACTCTACACTACTCTCTACACTCTACACTACTCTACTTTCTACTCTCTACTCTTTACTCTACACTCTACACTACTCTCTACACTCTACACTATGCACTATGCACTCTGCACTCTGCACTCTACTCTACACTCTACACTCCATTCCATTCCATTCTAGCATGGACTGTGTAATTAATGTTAAAACATCTATGGATACTAAGGAATTCCACAGCACAGCTCTACACGTTATGGAAAGTTGTGAACTAAAATGACTAAAAACTTTTGACAGATGTTGTTTACATCTCTACTGTAACTGCTGCTTTTGGCATCTCCTAGGCAACACAGCTTAAGGTGGTAAGGACTTCATTAGAGCAGCTGCTTCAGTTATTCCTAATCTTTTCTGGAATCTGGAATCCACTGATTTGAATCCGGTGGTAGATTCCTCAGAATCTTTGAGATGGACATGAGCTTCAGCGGTGCTAATCTTATGAAAGAAGAATCAGGAATTTCCTGTTTTTCCTGTTTGAAGTTACTCGACTGCTTAAGAACCATGATGGATTTCTATCTGAAGTGATGATCAAATTTATTTATCCCTTATTGAGTATAAGGATTAGAGATTGAAGGTACATATAGACTTGTTTGTCTGTATGCACTATTTATTTCAGTATTTTTCAAACTTGGCAACTTTTAGGTGTGTGGACTTCAACTCCAGCATATTAGCTGGGGAATTCTAAGAGTTGAAGTCCACCCATCTTAAAGTTCAAAGTTTGGAAACACCGATTTATACTATTATAAACTAGTCCTGAAGAGCTCAATGCTGGACAGAAACAATTATAAAAGCATTTTTCAAGACTTTGATTCTTTCAGGGCAGCTATCCCTTAATGCTCCAATGAGCCAGACTTAATTACTGCAATAATATCTAATTGTGACTGAAGTATTAGCAACCGAAAGACATTTGGATTGAAAATTTGTTTTCCCAGTACATGACTCAGCAAAAGTTAAAAAAAAAAAAGACTAAAAGTTGTGTGACAAAGAGAAAAAAAGGATTAAAAGTTGATTATTTCCCAAATGGAATGAACGAAAAGTAGATCTATATTAAAAACAGCATGGAAGCTACTTGAACAGGGTGAAAAGAATTCTGTTACAGAGCAGGAGAGAAAATTTTGTCCTGGTGAAATAATGAAGAGGAAGTAGCTGTGGATGGAGAAAAGTGTGCGTAAGAGAATAACAGAGTTGGAAGGGATCTTGGAGGTCTTCTAGTCCAACCCCCTGCTCAGGCAAGAAACCCTACACCATTTCAGACAAATGGCTGTCCAATCTCTTCTAAAAAAAACTTCCAGTGTTGGAGCACTCACAACTTCTGGACAATCTGGTTAGTTGTTCTCACTGTTAGGAAATTTCTCCTTATATCTAGGTTGCTTCTCTCCTTGATTAGTTCCTATCCATTGTTTCCTGCCCTGCCCTCTGTTGCTTTGGAGAACAGCTTGACCAACCTCTTGACTTCATCATAAGAGAATGAATGAGGATTAGAAAGTGTAACTCTATAGTGCATATGGGGAGTGGGTGGGCAGGTAGTTGCAAAGAATGTTGTCCAAGAGAGCAAGGAAAAGTAAAGATGTTAAAAGGAAGGAAAAAAATGCAGAGCCTTTGTATTAGAGATTGTATTAGAAATAACAATGTTTTGTACGTAGGTGAAAAGGTTAAACCAAACCAGGTTAAATAGAGAGAATAGAACTAAGAATAAGAGCGATGAAATATTGGGAATGAAAGTGAAGTAATGGATTGCGCTTAGAAATATTTTAGAGAATTCTCTGATACCTTGATGGATGGAATCAAAGGGAACTCCGTTCGTACTACTGTCCGAGAAAAACGGAGGCGAAGGAAATTCATATTTTATGAACCTAACTTGGCCAAGTCCTCCTTCCAGATGCCAAAAACAAAGGATGATTCCAAGGTCTGGCCCGTTGATCTGCCTACTTGTGCCACCAGAACTGGTCCCACCACTAAATAAAACACAGAGCTCATTTCTCTGGCCTTCCAAAGAACAAATGCTACTTTTTAATAAATAATACATTAAAAAAAAAAGAACTTGAATAGTAGAGAACTGGTGAAGCATATCGGCTTGAGTCACAGGAGGGGAAACTCTTGTCAAGGAAGATGTGCTGTTGGAAAGAGTACACCAGTGGAGCTTGGGGAAAAGTCACAAATAAGGGGTGCAAATGATGACAAAGTACTACAAAACATCCCCCACGAGCTACTTCTCTGGGTCATCAGAAACCGCTCTTTTAAAAGAGATCTGG
>JAKOOJ010000105.1:15000-82500 GCA_022577455.1 Arizona elegans
GGCCTTCCGTGCATGCACTTTGCTGTCGCGCGCCTTCTGCGCATACACCTGGCCTCAAAAACATGCCTAAATAGGATTGCATAGAGCTGAGGTGGGTGGGTGGATGGGCGGATGGGCAGGCTCACCTGTGATTTCTGCTACCAGTTCAGGCGAACCAGCTGGAACCGGCTGAATACCACCTCTGGTTAGAAGGGACCTTGGAGATCTTTTAGTCCAAACTTATAAGAGGGAGACCCTATATCCATGATGGCGAACCTATGGCACCTGTGCCAAAGTTGCTATGCAGCGCCCTCTCTAGTGGCACGCAAGCCGTCACCCCAGTTCAGCTCTGCTGCATATGCGCGCGTGCCTCCCGCCAGCCAGCTGGTCCTTTGGGTCTCTGCCGTGCATGAGCGGGGGCGGGGTGCGTGCGGGGGCTGCACAGGCAAATGCACGGGGGGCGGGGGGCATGCAGGGGGCCATGCGTGCATGCACAGGGGCCGCATGTATTGCATTTTGGGGGTTCAGGCGTATGCACGTACATTTGCTTGCGTGCACATGTGCTTTGGGATTCGGTCCAGAAAAGGTTAGCCATCACTGCCCTATATTAATTTTTATTATTATTATTGAATTTATATCCCACCCTTCTTCCCGAAGGGACTCAGGGCGGGATATAAATTCAATAATAATAATAATAATAATAATAATAATAATAATAATAATAAGAAGAAGAAGAAGAAGAAGAAGAAGAAGAAGAACAGCTTACATCCTTCGACGATACCTTCACAGTTCCTAGGTCCTTGGTTAGGACTCGAGCTGCTGAGCTATTAACCAGCCTCAAAGGCTGTGAATCTCACTAAAGATTAAATAATAATAATAATAATAATAATAATAATAATAATAATAATAATATATCATTCTGGACAAGTGGCTGTCCAATCTCTTTTTGAAAACCTCCCATAACTTCTTTTTTTAAAGAATCAAGTTTTATTGGTTTTTTCCCCCCTAATACACACCCACATATTTTATGAAACAGAGTATTGACCATGTCATATCATATCATATCATATCATATCATATCATATCATATCATATCATATCCAATTTATCATATCCAAATATATTGTACTCAGTTACAATTTCTGCCAAAGTGTTCTTTTTCTGTATTGTTAATCAAATCTTAATATTTCTATTCTTATTTCTATAAACAGTATCTTCTTTCGCCCTCAAATTCTATTTTCTCCATTTTCAATCATATATATTTTCTTTTAATATTTAATAATTCAGTCTTTCTCCTAGTATATTTAAACATGTTCGGGGAGGCCTTTCTTCCATTTCATCTTTATTGTTTTACAGCAATCTTTTTTCTCTTCCTCTTCCTCTCCCTTCTTTTATCCTTCCTCTCGTCTTCTTCCCTCCTCTCCTACTCCTGCTCTACTTCCCCTTCCTTTCTTCTCCCCTATCTAACCTTCTCTCCTACTCTTATTCCCCTTGCCTTTCTTCCTCTCCTCTTCCCTTTCTTCTATTCCTTTCTCTCCTTCTCCCTTCCTTCAATCTCCCTACTCCTTCTTCCATCTCTCTCTATTGCTGTATTCATTTTCAATTCAGTGTTGTTGTTTTTTTCCTATGGTGTCCAGGCATCCCCGATTCTCTCCATTTATTGCATATGTTCCTCAAGATTCCCATCATGTCTTTTAATTCTTTTTTTTTTAATTTTGATTTATATGCCGCCCTTCTCTGGAGACTCAGGGCGGCTTACAAGGCGTTAAGCAATAGCCTTCATACTTTTGTATATTTTATACAAAGTCAGCTTATTGCCCCCACAATCTGGGTCCTCATTTTACTTACCTTAGAAAGGATGGAAGGCTGAGTCAACCTTGAGCCTAGTGAGATTTGAACTTGCTGGAAGCTAAATACTACCTTTAACAGTAGCATTAGTCTGCTGCGCCACTCAGGCTCTTTCATGTCTTTTAATTCTTAACGGGAATATTTCAACTTATTCCATTTTTACCTTAAAATCTTTCAACTTAATTAACCTTCTACCTCTTATTTTCTTTCATTCCTAATTTCTTATTCCCACTTCAATAATAAGTTGCACCCACAACTTCTGAAGGCAAGCTGTTCCACTTGTTCTCAAGGAAAGGACTTGTAGGAACTTCTTTTTCTTAGCGGCAAAAGAAATGTTATTGTTACCTAAAGATCTTCATAACCAACTGACAGCATTTTGCTTGCAATCTCCTTTGCCTTATCTACTGAACCTTGCTGTGTTTGTCCAAGGATTCGATGTCCTCATTTTTAAAAGATTTTATTACATATAATCCATTATTTACAGCAGGTAGCTTTAAATGAAAATCTGAAGAATTAGAGGAAGTGTCTTTGAGTGCTCACCTTGAAAAAAAAACCAAATATGTTTTTCAGTAACTTTGTCTTATTGTGTACAGATTTACATTTCAAAAGGGGAAAGTAGTGACTAAGAAAGACTGCAGATGGAATTCATATGGGATCAAAATGTTGCTCAGCGCGGGTCAGCGGGGGATATAAATCTATCAAAATTCAGGGTTACTTCTTTATATGGGGAAAGCAAACTTCCACATATTAGTTGAGGGGGAACAATGTTGTCTCTCTGATCATAGCATCATCCCAGATTGGCCATTGTGAGAAATTAAGATGGGTCTTGGCCAGTGGTGAGTTTCAAAAATTTTTACTACTGGTTCTGTAGGCATGGATTGGGCGTGGCTTTGTGGGCGTGGCAGGGAAAGGATACTGTAAAATCTCCATTCCCTCCCAATCAGCTGGGACTTGGGAGGCAGAGAATAGATGGGGGCAAGGCCAGTCAGAATTTTTACTACCGGTTCTCTGAACTACTCAAAATTTCCACTACTGGTTCTCCAGAACTGGTCAGAACCTGCTGAAACCCACCTCTGGTCTTGGCCAAACTCAACATGATTAACAGAATAATAGAATTGGAAGGTACTCTGAAGGTCTTCTAGTCCAACTCCGCTGCTCAAGCATTTCAGACAAGTGTCCAATCTCTTCTTACAAACCTCGAGTGTTGGAGTACTCACAACTTCTGGACGCAAGTCATTCCACTCATTGATTGTTCTCACTGTTGGGAAATTTCTCCCTATTTTTAGGTTGGTTCTCTCCTTGATTAGTTTCCACCCATTGCTTCTTATCCTGTTGTGGCCCGCCAGTGGCCTGCACGGATTGTGGCTGATCCCGACGACGAGGAGGCTGGTATGGTGTCGCGCCGGCAGCCTGTGCAGCCGGTGCTCGAGTCGGACAGCGAGGAGGCTGAAGAGGAGACTCAGCCAGGGCCTTCAGAACCTCCAGAAGCTCCTTCAAGTGGAGAGAGAGAAGTGGAGGAGCCTCTCCTCAATGCTCGAGCATGCAGGGCTGCCAAAAGGCAGGAGTGGCTACTCAGGAGGAGGAGGTTTCCTCGAGAGTAAGGCTTGAGGATAATTGGCCACTCCCTTAGCTTATTTAAGTCACACACCATTAGTAAGTTTCTTGCTGGAAACAACTTAAATTCAGAGCATTTTTGGAAAAGTCTTATCGTATCTTGTTTTCTGGGCTGGTTGCCAACCTTTGCCAGACTTTGGTTTATTCTTGCTACTTAATAAATTTGATAAGGACCATTGGTGTGTGTCAATAACCTCGGGAATCCGGAGCTGGGGCAGAACATATCCTGCCTTCAGGTGCTTTGGAGAATAGCTTGACTCCCTCTTCTTTGTGGCAGCCCCTGAGATATTGGAACTCCGCTATCATGTCATTCCTAGTCCTTCTTTTCATTAAACCAGACTGCTCTTAACTACCTTTATAAGGAGACTGGAGGCTAAATCACATGAAGAACAGTTGCGAGAGCTAAGTATGTGTAGCATATCAAAGAGAAGTACCAGGGGGAGCAGGTTAACTGTCTTCCAGTACTTGTGGGGCTGTCACAGAGAAAAGGGGATTCCCAATCAATTTTTTAAAATTAAGTTATAGAGTATTATAAAATACAAAAGTAAATAGAACAGTGGGGTGGGGAGGGGAAAGGGGGAAGTGAAGTGAGGAAAGATAGGAGGCAAAAAAGAAAAAGAAGCATTGACTGCAGACTCTCTCTGTTACAGTTAAAATAAGGCATTAACATCAAATCACACCTTTTTGCTTTTCCGTAATACCCTGTTTCCCCGAAAATAAGATCCAACCAGATGATTTCTCAGGATCCTCGTAATATAAGCCCTACCCGCCAAAATAAACCCCAGTTAAGATTGTCAGCCAGATGGAGGCATTTAGTACTCTATTTCCCCCAAAATAAGACCTAACCAGAAAATAAAAAAATTAATATAAGACCCGGTCTTATTTTGGGGAAAACATTGTAGTATGAACAAGTCACTTCTATACAGATCTATCAATCTAATCTGTAAAACCCAAAGTCAGAGAGTTACAGTCTTTTCCACATCAAGCAGGAAGTTAAAAACCTGGAACCACATATTTTATGGTTGGCGCTTGTCACCGAGGGATGCTTGTAGAGAGAACTCATCCCAGGAATCAAGGGTAATGCTAAGCAGATAATTCCCCCCCCTTTTTTTCCCCTCCCCAAAGTTCATCTTCAATTTGGATGAAAGGGAATTTGTTTTTCAAATTGCTCTCCAAGGAAAAGAAAATGAGGGTGAAATTCTCCTAAGGGAATGTGATCTTTTGCACTGATTTAATAATAAAGGAACTAAAGTAGACATGATCATCCAATCTTCTCTCTCTCTTTCTCTCTCTCTCTCTCTCTCTCTCTCTCTCTCTCTCTCTCTCTCTCTCTCTCTCTCTCTCTCCTTTCCTCCCTCCCTCTCCCTCCCTCTCTCTCCCTCCCTCTCCCTCTCTCTCCCTCCTCCCTCCCTCTCTCTCCCTCCCTCTCCCTCTCTCTCCCTCCTCCCTCCCTCTCTCTCACACACACACACATCTCTCATGTGAAGTATTAATACCACTTTATAATGCCTTGGTAAGGCCACACTTGGAATACGGCATTCAGCTTTGGTTCCCACGATGTAAAAAAGATGTGGAGACTCTAGAAAGAGTGCAGAGAAGAGCAACAAAGAGGATGAGGGGACTGGAGGATAAAACATATAAGCAGGAACTGGATATGTCTAATGAAAAGAAGGACCAGGGGAGACATGATAGCAGTGTGTCCAATATCTCAGGGGCTGCCACAAAGAAGAGGGAGTCAAGCTATTCTCCAAAGCACTTGAGGGCAGGACAAGAAGCAATGGGTGGAAACTCATCAAGGAGAGAAGCAACCTAGAATTAAGGAGAAATTTCCTGACAGTTAATCAGCGGAACAACTTGCCTCCAGAAGTTGTGAATGCTCCAACACTGGAAGTTTTTAAGAAGAGATTGGATAACCATTTGTCTGAAGTGGTGTAGGGTTTCCTGCCTAAGCAGGGGGTTGGACTAGAAGACCTCCAAGGTCCCTTCCAACTCTGTTATTCTATTCTAAGTATCCTTCCTATCCTCTCTCCCTCCCTCCCTCTCTCTGACTTCCCATGCCTCCTTTGAGAGGGAATACCTTTTGCAGAGTTTTTTCAAAACTGTGTTTGTTAGGAGAAAGTATATGCTAATACATTAGGTTGGGGGTGGGGAATACAGCCTAAATTCTCACTTATTAAAATACAGCTAATTTCTAATTAAACTAAATCACATTTCTGTTACATTGAAGGCGAGTTACATTGCTGATTTCATGCATGTAAATCAGCAGCAATTCCAGTATTGAGGGCTATCCGTATTTATTTATTTATTTGGTTGGTTTATTAAGACTGTAAATTAATTCGTCAGCTGTTGCTCAAGAAAGGGGCTTTTGAAGCAGTAATTTGAAGCAGAAACGATGACTTCAAAACCAAAGGGAATGCATGTAGCCGCAGAAGTTACAGCTCAGGATATAAAATAAATATATTGTGGATTGATAATGCATAAAGTTGTGTCTGCTGAAGTAGATTCAACAGCAACCCAAAGCGGCAGCAATAAATCCAAATGTGCTGATTTTGTTTGTGTTTATAAATGCTTGCAGAAATCAGTGTATTTTGGGAAAGGGTGTATGAAAAAAATCCATGTGTCATTTGGAGTAGAGTAGAGTAGAGTAGAGTAGAGTAGAGTAGAGTAGAGTAGAGTAGAATAGAATAGAATAGAATAGAATAGAATAGAATAGAATAGAATAGAATAGAATAGAATAGAATAGAATAGAATAGAATTCTTTATTGGCCATATGTGATTGGACACACAAGGAATTTGTCTTGGTGCATATGCTCTCAGTGTACATAAAAAGAAAAGGTACATTCGTCAAGAATCATAAGGTACAACACTTAATGATAGTCATAGGGTACAACCACATAACCGACCTGATTTTCCAATGTTTTTTTTACAGCAGTCATTAAACAAATGCCACAAAACAAATCCACTGTTTTCGCTGTAATACATTTTTGCCAAAAAAAAACCTAGAAATAACGTCCAGTTTTCCCATCTAATTCCAATAGAGAAAATGTTCAGATTTTAAATGTATAGGTTTTCGTGAAAATAAATGACCAAGAAACTGTTGGAATTTATGCTGTTCATAGAAATATTTGGGAACGGAGTAAAGGATGGATAGAACAGTGCATGGAAAGTGTGTCTTTTTGCCAACATTCATTTAGCATGTTGATGGCTCTTTTTTGGGTATCAAAGAAATTTACAGGGTGGTTCCTCCCCCAAATGCACATGAAACCCAATAAACTGGAACTGCTGTGCGCATCAAAAGGCAAACAATAAAAGTCAACAGTAAAACTTTCAAGGAAGGGATAAATCAGCATGGCTATGGATCAAAAGCCTAGAGAGATAAAACTCACTTTTAAAACATAATAGGAAAATTGCCCAGAGGGAAGTGAATGGAAATGTCTTCCAAGAAGCAGTACCACAAAAGAAAATATTCTTCCTTAATCACAAATGATGGAAATGACCAGATAAATGACCAGATATCACAATGAAAAATGTTCAAGACTTCCCTTGCTGTCCAGCAACTGCTGCATCCTTTGACTCTGTCTGTCCATCCGTCCATGCATCCATTTGTCTAGCTACATACCTCTCTACCTATCTTCTGAATTTATCTATTTGCCTCCCTACCTACATTATCTACCCTGTTTCCCCAAAAATAAGACCCAACTGGAAAATAAGCCCTAGCACGATTCTTCAGGATGCTCATACTATAAGCCCTACCCCCAAAATAAGCCCCAGTTAAGATTGTCAGCAGACGGAGGCATTTAGTGCTGTATTTCCCCCAAAATAAGACCCAACCAGAAAATAAGTCCTAGCATGATTTTTCAGGATGCTCGTACTATAAGCCCTACCCCAAAAATAAGCCCCAGTTAAGATTGTCAGCAGATGGAGGCATTTAGTACTGTATTTCCCCCAAAATAAGACCTAACTGAAACATAAGCCATAATGTGTCTTTTGGAGCAAAAATTAATATAAGAGCCAGTCTTATTTTGGGGAAAACATGGTATCTATCTATCTATCTATCTATCTATCTATCTATCATTCACTCATTTATTCATTCATTCATACAAGTTTAAAAAGAATAAACAGAAAGTAAAGTCTCATATTCAAATATGTATTGGTAGGAATAAGACAGCCGTTTTGGATTAGTGGTTGAGACACCCATTAGAAATTAGGAGTCTGAGTTATAGCCTTGTGTTAGGCATGAAAACCAGTTGAGAGACTTTGGGCCAAACACCAAGAGATGGCGAGTTCTAGTCCAACCTTAGGCATGAATGCCATCTGGGTGCCCTAGGAAGGAGAGAATGACCATCCACTTCCTTAATCTTGCCAAGAATACTGCAAGGATTTGTCCAGGTTGTTTCCAAGAATTAACACTGATTTGAACCTCACCCCCCCCCCCACCCATCCTAAAAATGCCAAGAATATTGTTGAATCCTTGCCTCGAATAGTACATGGGTGTTCTGTGAAGACACACAAACACACCCTTGCAGTTCTTTTGTGAATGCCTTTCCCCAACCGTTTTTAACAATCCGACTGTGTCTTGAGCCTGCAAAGGTTGCTTGCATATGGATTACAGTCTTACAATTTTTATAAACCTTTATAAACCTCCAAATGCCAAGCCAGTACAAGCTCAAAAGGCAGGAATTAATGAATTTCTTTCTGTCTATTTTTTAAAACTTCCCAGAAGTATTTGATCAGTTCCTGGGAGGAAGCAGGAATGGTCCTGAAAATGAGTACCGTGTTTCCCTGAAAATAAGACCCTGTCTTATATTTTTTTGAACCCTGAAATAAGCGCTAGGCCTTATTGCCATGCGCTCAAAAGCCCGGTTGGGCTTATTATCAGGGGATGTCTTATTTTGGGGGAAACAGGGTAGTACATATTCAAGTCCAGCCAAAACAAGCGGGGCTAAACGTATGAACATGTGAATGTTTTTAAAATGTTATCTACTTTTAGGTTCTATTTAATTGGGCCAAACTATGTTATAATAATAATTTTAATTAGCAATTTTATGATGTTTGTGTATCTATATTTTTCTTGACTGTACACCACCTTGAGTCCTACGGGAGAAAGGCAGTATAGAAATATAATAAATAAATAAATAAATAAATAAATAAATAAATAAATAAATAAATAAATAAATTAGAAGGTCAGTTGTCCAATCAAGGGGATTTTTTTAATTTCTAGAGTCTGGACTGATGTACAAATCTTTTTGATTCATGCAGTATACAGGACATACTGCATATAGTGCACGAACTGGAAAGAAGACTGAGAAAATATCTACAGACACCTCGCATCCTGGACATAAACTGTTTCAACTTCTCCCCTATAGGGCGTTGCATGTCAAGACTAAACACAAAGATAGGTTTTTTTCCCCCCAAGCCATCACTCTGCTAAACACCTAACTCCACAGCACTGTCTTATGCATAAAAATATTTATCTTTGTAGTAGGGCTGTATTGCTATTATCAGAGTGGTATTCAGCCGGTTCAGACCGGTTCAGGCGAACCGGTAGCAGAAATTTTGAGTAGTTTGGAGAACCGGCCACCCGCACCACCAGTTGACCCTGCCCACCCCGCCCCACGCTCACATTTTCGGTGAACTGGTGCTGAAATTATTTGAAACCCACCACTGGCTATTATCCTTTTTCATCTTCTTATCTTGCTTATCTTCTCATCTTTCCTACTAACTTCTCTTATTGATAGTTTATGATTGTCACTTGCTTTTTTTGTATCTTATGATTATGATCAATGACTTACCACTTTGTATGTAAACAGAGATCTTATGTACCAGAAACAAATTAATTGTATGTTCGAATCATACTTGGTCAATAAAGAATATTCTATTCTATTCTATTCTATTCTATTCTATTCTATTCTATTCTATTCTATTCTATTCTATTCTATTCTATAATATTCTATTCTATTCAGAATATTCTATTCTTTTCAGTGGTTAGAGTGCAGTACTGCAGGCTACTTCTGCTGCCTGCCAGCTGCCTGCAGTTTGACAGTTCAAATCTCACCAGGCTCGAGGTTGACTCAGCCTTCCATCCTTCCGAGGTCAGTAAAATGAGGACCCAGATTGTTCAGGGCAATATGCTGATTCTGTAAACCGCTTAGAGAGGGCTGTAAAGCACCGTGAAGCAGTATATAAGTCTAAGTGCTATTGCTATATTCCTTCCTTCCTTCCTTCCTTCCTTCCTTCCTTCCTTCCTTCCTTCCTTCCTTCCATGGTGTGCAGAGGTTAGAATGCAGTATTGCAGGCTAACTCTGCCGACTGCCAGCAGTTCGATCCTGACCGGCTCAAGGTTGACTCAATCCTTCCATCCTTCTGAAGTGGGTAAAATGAGGACCCAGATTGTTCAGGGCAATAGGCTGACTCTGTAAACTGCTTAGAGAGGGCTGTAGAAGCACCGTGAAGCGGTATATAAGTCTAAGTGCTATTGCTATTGCTATTCCGTTCCATTTGTGGGTGTCCACATGGATAGGTATGATTGATGGCCCACTTAAACTGCCAGGTTTTGGAGGCAACTCCAAAACCAACAAGCAAAAATCCAATCAAATGTAATGTTCTTCATGAGTTACTGGTAGATTGGATTTTTGTCAGCAATTTTCTGTGCTTCTTAAGGCCTCGGACTTGTTCTTGACTTAGTTTGATGAGAGCCTAGGCTTGTTTTTTGAAAAGTCAGTCATGCTCAGTTCCCCCAACTGAAAGATGGACAAATCCACGGGCGATCCGATCGAGCTCATTTACATTCTTTGTTTGCGTATTACCATCTCCTCTCGAACCAGAGCGGCCTCTCAATGGGCTCAATGGCAATGTATTCTTGTATTCCCATGGCTCAGGTGTTGGCTTTGGGCCAACTCTTGTTGGATTATGCAATTACAAAAACTAATGAAGCAGCTTGGTTCCTCAGCCTGGATTCTAGAAGAGCTGTTGTTGCAGCAGAATAAGCTTCCCGTGGCACTGTTTCACTGGCTGTGTTATCTGTATCAATGTTATGACATTTCAAAAGCCATCACTTCGGCATCTGATATCATAGCCCTAGGCACCTTCCAAAAAGCGTCTTCAGGATTCTGATGCCTGCGCATTGCTTTCATAGAGAAATCAAAGAAGGCTGCTTCCAAAGAGTGAATGCCAGGATTGGCTTTGCAAAACTTCGCTCCGCAAAGGCAGCCTGGGTATTCTCAGAGCGCTTGAGGGTTTCTTTCAAATTTCTCTAGTTTCAGAATCGGGTTCGAGTCATCTAATGAAGAGGGGACGGAGTGGCTCAGCGGATAAGGCGCTGAGCTTGTCGATCGAAAGGTCGGCAGTTCGGCGGTTCGAATCCCCAGTGCCGCGTAACGGGGTGAGCTCCCGTGACTTGTCCCAGCTTCTGCCAACCTAGCAGTTCGAAAGCAGAGGCACCACCTTTGGTGGGAAGGTCATAGTGCTCCGTGCGCCTTTGGCGTTGAGTCATGCTGGCCACATGACCACGGAGACGTCTTCGGACAGCGCTGGCTCTTCGGCTTTGAAATGGAGATGAGTACCATCCCCTAGAATCGGGAACGACTAGCAAGTATGTGCGAGGGGAAACTTTGCCTGCACCTTAGTCTAATGAAATAGTGGGAGACAATTAACCAGTGGAACATCTTGCTTTCAGAAATTGTGGGCACTTCATCACTGGAAGTTTTTAAGAAGAGACTGGACAGCCACTTGTCTCCTTGTCTGAAATGGTATAGGGCAGTGTTGGCAAACTTTTTCGGCACCGAGTGCCAAAAAGCACATGCCCGGGAATGCCAAAAAGCACATGCCTTGGTGGGCGTGGCAGGGGAAGGATACTGCAAAATCCCCATTCCCTCCCCATTCCTGGGGGAAGGATATTGCAAAATCTCCCTTCCCACTCCATTCTGGGGCCAACCAGAGGTGGTATTTGCCGGTTCTCCGAACTACTCAAAATTTCCGCTACCAGTTTGTCAGAACCTGCTGAATAGCACCCCTGCATTGCACGTACTTTTATCTTTCAGAAGCTTCTCGGTAGGCCATATTTCTTATTTGAAAGAAGGCCAATGGAAGGAGCTCCTTCCTGGTAGCGTTCTTTGAGATTTTACAGAAATTTGGAAAGGTTAGCCAGGCTGGAAGAGAGGATTGTACAATACAAAGAAGGATGTTCACTCACGCCTTTTGGACAGCTCAAAGGCGCACCGTCGTGCCTGTTACAATCGCGGTGATATTCTCTTTTCGTCAAGCATAGGCCACCAGATCAACACATGGAAGTTTCAAGTTGATTGTTGTGTTCTACCTGCATAGACTGTCCTCGATTGACAATAGTTCACTTAGTGAACCTTCCGAAGTTACGACGGCACTGGAAAAAAAAAGTAACTTAGGACTGTTTTTCACACGACCGTTGCAGCGGTCACATGATCAAAATTTTGGTTGCTTGGCAACTGACTCATATTGATGATGGTTGCAGTGTCCCGGGGATCATGCGATCCCTTCTTGTGACTTTCTGACAAGCAAAGTCCATGGGGAAGTCGGATTCACTTAACAACCGTGTTACTATCTTCACAAAACCCAATGTGTTTTGTGTTGTCACCAGGGATGGGATTCAAAAAAATTTAGCAACTGGTTCTCTGCCCGTTTGCTGGGTGGGCGTGGCCATGGTGGGCGTGGCCTACTTGGCCTCCTGCACCATGGCGGGTGTGTGTGTTTTTGCCCTCCCCAAGCTCCGGAGGCTTTTCTTGAGCCTTTGGGAGGGTGAAAACGGCCTCCCCCGGGCTCTGGAGGCCCTCTGGAGGCTGGAAACAGGCCCGTTTCCAAACTTCCGGAACTTCTGGGAAGCCTGTTTTTCGCCCTCCCAGAGCCTCCGTGCGGGCCCTGCACTTATCTGGCATCCAAAATGGGCGGTGTGGAGACTCCTGGGAGGGGCAGGGTGGGGTGGGTGGGGCCAGCCAGTCCTTGAAACTACCAGTTCGGCAAAGCAGATGTAAAATTAGCATCCGGTTCTCCTGAACTTGTCCAAACCGGCTGAATCCCACTCCTGGTTGTCACCTGTTTGAAGACTAGGAAACCAAAGTTATGTATACTAAAACTACTTTTCTTGTAAGATTAGGATAACAGAGTCTGAATTTGCCTCCACCCCTCCCTCCCTTTCTCTTCAAGAGAACTGGGGAAGGTCTATTTGGAGACGTTTTCTCAAGTTACTTCTCTGAATCAAATTTCTTTTCTCTGACTGTCTTGGAAGTTGGAAGACTGTCTTGCTCTGTTCCCATTAAGCAAGCCTCTTGAGTCATTCATTCAGTTTAGACTACCGTATTGATTCAATTTGATCTGAAAAACATGATTTGATTTGGAAAAATCAAGTCAATTTTCATGAAAGGGTCCCGTCACCTAGGCCGAAGATCTTCTGATTCACCACCACGCTGAGTCAACCCAGTTCAAAGATCTGCTATCACCTGCTAAATGTAATTTCTGAAACTGAAATTTCCCACCACTTTCCAACTTGCTAACATCTCAGCTAAGGTGGAGAAGAATCCTGACTACGTTGAAAGATGATTCATTTGCCAGTCTCATCGTCTTTGCCTATGGGTTGGGGATGGGTGTCGTCACAATAATTGAAGGAGACTGTTTGCATCTGGGCAGCTTGAGGAATGTGGCAAGACATCTTTTTTCTTTCCGGATGCAATAAAAGAAGAGCTGAGTTCCAATAAGTCATAGTTAAGCTTCTTCCTCTTGATGCTATTCCTATAATTAGATAACTAAATTTAGAGGATAATTGTGGCACATTGCATGAGTGCTTCGTCACACAACTGCTCAGACCGGAGAGTGTAATTTGTGCCCTAGAATTAATGGCTTCTGATGTGCCTCTTTGACAAGATCTGAGCACCTGATCATCAAGATTCTTCCTTAGCAACCAACAACCTGTCCCTTGATGGATCCGCCAAGTTCACAACCACAACCGCACAACCCTTTGCAGGTCTCAACATTGGCAGCCTCTACCTCCAAGAGAGATGCTTATCCTATAAAGAGAATCGTTTTCCTAATTTATTCTTTGTTACTCAAATTCTTAATTGCATAATTAGTATACAATTAAGAAATATATACAGTATCTGCATGTATATTTCTGTAGAGGGGAAACTGTAGCCTAATAGAAAGAGCTCCGTTTTGCTCTTTTTAAAGAAGAGATTTTGGTTATAATTAAGGGGTCCCCCTCCAATAGAATAGAATAGAATAGAATAGAATAGAATAGAAATTAGAAATTAGAAATTAGAAATTAGAAATTAGAATAGAATAGAATAGAATAGAATAGAATAGAATAGAATAGAATAGAATAGAAATTAGAAATTAGAAATTAGAAATTAGAAATTAGAAATTAGAAATTAGAAATTAGAAATTAGAACAGAACAGAACAGAATTCTTTATTGGCCAAGTGTGATTGGACACACAAGGAATTTGTCTTTGGTGCGTATCCTTTCAGTGTACATAAAAAGAAAAGATACATTTGTCAAGAATCATAAGGTACAACACTTAATGATGGTCATAGGGAACAAATAAGCAATCAAATCATACTAGGAAACAATAAATAGAAATTGTAAGGATACAGCAACAAGTTACAGTCATGCAGTCGTAAGTGGGAGGAGATGGGTGATGGGAACGATGAGAAGATTAATAGTAGTGCAGACTTAGTGAATAGTTTGACAGTGTTGAGGGAATTATTTGTTTAGCAGAGTGATGGCATTCGGGAAAAAACTGTCCTTGTGTCTAGTTGTTCTGGTGTGCAGTGCTCTATAGCGTCGTTTTGATGGTAGGAGTTGAAACAGTTTATGTCCAGGATGCGAGGGGTCTGTAAATATTTTCACAGCCCTCTTTTTGACTCCTGCAGTATTCAGGTCCTCCATGGAAGGCAGGTTGGTAGCCATGGTTTTTTCTGCAGTCCTAATTATCCTCTGAAGTCTGTGTCTGTCTTGTTGGATTGTAGAGCCAAACCAGACAGTTATAGAGGTGCAGATGACAGACTCAAAAATTCCTCTGTAGAACTGGATCAGCAGCTCCTTGGGCGGTTTGAGTTGGCTAAGAAGCCATGTGACGAGTATCATGGTGCCATCACACAAATGGCATGAATTATTTCATTTGCACAGTGATGACATGATGTAGGAGCCTTCGTCGTGGATTTTACTGAATGCCTGTGGATATTGTGAGACATCCCGGTTCTCTCTGGAACTCTCAGAAATATAAGCCATATAATCTGATTTTATGCTCAGAAATGAACTAACTAAACGTCCTAACAAAGAAGCTTCACTAAATCCACCAGGGTTTTCCTCCAGAGAAGTACCTATCAGTCACTAGAAATCTTTGGAGAACAATTTATACCCATTGGTTGTGCCAGAATTGCAGGATTCCTTCAGCTTCAGATAATGCAGCCCGCCCATTACAATTCCCTAGCCATGGAAACTAGATACACCATAGATCTCCATAAGATACTCCTATTGGTATCTTATGACTATCACTTGTTGCTTGTCTCTTATGATTTATGATTTATCACTTTGTTGCTAAGAGCTCATGCATCAGAGACAAATTCCTTGTGTGTCCAATCACATTTGGCCTATAAAGAATATTCTATTATTTCTATTTCTATTCTATTTTCTGTTCTATTTTCCCCTACTCCTACTCTACTCTACTCTACTCCATATTTTCTATTCTATTCTATTCTATTCTATTCTATTCTATTCTATTCTATTCTATTCTATTCTATTCTATCAGAAGCATTCTCTCCACTGATGCTCTCGATATAACATGTTTAACTTGGGTAGATGTTAGCACTTCAAGCTGCATTTAGTGCTGACATAAGAAGGAGAAGGGAAGCATCTGGAAAGGGACGTTTGACTTTTCACCTACTTATTTTCCCTGGAGATAATATCCCCTAGGAGATGGGATGGGAGGGGGAAATTCCTTTGAGCTGGAGCAGTAGATTAGGAGTAGAATGACTTGGAAGATGGCCAATGAGTGCAGGGGAGTGGGGTACGGAAAGGGAGGGTTTTGGGTCTGGCAGTCAGTGTTGGCTTCGATGGAGTCGGATTTTAGAATGTCGTGCTTAACAAATAGGAGTTTTCCTTCAAAGACTTTGTTTGAAATGCAATTTATTTGAGACGACCTCAAAACCTGACAGTACCATCTCCCCCTAGCCGGCCATGGAATTCTGGGAGTTGAAGTCAACCGATCTTAAGCTTGCTAAGGTTAAGATCTGTTAACCTGAGCTAGATCAATTTGCAGAAGAACATAGATGGTCTCCTAGATCAATTTGCTAGATCAATTTGCAGAAGAAGATAGATGGTCTCCCTAAGACCTTTAAGTAGCCCCGACTCACAAAACTAGCGTCCATAGCTGAGAAGCTGTGCTTCCTTCTTCTCCTTCTACCATTGCAGCTTCCTCTCCTTCATTTGACCGCCGCGTTTGGCTCAAATGGCTGAAAATGAGCTTTTTTTCCTATCAGAACTCCCTCCCCCCTTTTTTTATCTAGATCACAAATGAGAATGGCGAGTGTTCTGTTTTTGTTTTGGGGTTTTTTTAAAAAAAACTTTCTGCCCTCATCCTACCCCTGAGAGTCTAGAGTTATGAGGGATTTGGGGAGGTGTCTTCTGGGACTGAATTATTTCTCATCGAGCACCGAGGTAGAAAGAAAAACAGGCCTGCAAAACAGCCCTGCGGACACATTTTGCGTACCGAGTTGTCAGTCTACATTTTCATCTCTTCAAACATGCATCGGGAGATGCCCCCTTCGGAGAGATAAATGCACCCACCACATTAAGGTGCAGCCAGGATTTTTGTGCCTCTAGGATCTTTCCTTCCCCACCCCCCCTTTTTGGCGTTCCTCTTTGAAAATTTAACATCGCTCCTCCACCGCCTTGTCACTGCACAGCTTCGGTTCCTTCAAAGGGAAAAGGAACATCCTAAATTGTCATCCGATTCTGCTCGGAGGGACCCTTGTCTTCCGAAGCTTGGATTGAATATTGAATACCTCATGCCTAGCCATCACTCATTTCATATCCAGGCTTCAGTTATCTATACCCTTATTCAGATTCAAACTTGGGCTGCCTGAATATTAGGCAGTTGTATTAACCTCTGATTTATATTAACCAAATATAAATTGGGTATAAAAAATGGTTTGTCGTGAATGCGACTGCTTGAGGGCTCCTGGATTGGAGCTGAAAGGCAAAAGGGAAGCAGAATGCTCCCTCCCGTATTGGGGTAGACAAGGTGCCTTGACAGAATATGTATATGTATATGTATATGTGTATGTTATGTGTATGTGTATATATATTTTTTTTTATTTATTAAATTTTTATACTGCCCCCTCTCCCAAAGGACTCGGGGAGGTGAACAGCCAAGATTAAAAAACATACAATATAAACATTAAAATACATTTAAAACAAAATTAAATCCAATGGCTTTCCCCAATTTAAAACCCCTTACCCATAAAATTCACCAATAAAAAATTTTAAGCCAGTCCGGCTTGCCGAAATAGGAACATTTTCAGAGCCCGGCGAAAGGTTCGGAGGTCCGGGATCAGTCGTATCCCTGGGGGTAGCTCATTCCAGAAAGCGGGTGCCCCCACAGAGAAGGCTCTTCCCCGGGGGGGGGGGGGTCACCAGTCGACATTGCCTGACCAATGCAGCCTGAGGAGACCCTCTCTGTGGGAGCATATTGGCCGGTGGGAGGTTATCGGTAGCAGAAGGTGGTCTCGTAAATAACCGGGCCCTAAGCCATATATGGATATGTATGTGTATATGTATAAAGAAATAAGACATTTGCAGGTAATTTGAAAAAGAAATACAGAGTCGTTAGGAAGCCAAGTGTGAAAGCAGGGGTACAAAACAAGTAGTAGCTATAAGAGATTTAACAGATTAATAGAGTTGGAAGGGATCTTATAGGTCATCCAGTCCAACCCCCTGCCCAAGCAGGAGACCCTACCTACACCATTTCCAACAGATGGCAGTCCGGTCTCTTCTTGAAAGCCTCCAGTGATGAAGCTCCCACAACTTCTGAAGGCAACTTCTGTTCCATCGGTTGATTGCTCTCACTGTCAGAAAATTTCTCCTTATTTCTAGATTGAATCACTTCTTGGTCAGTTTCCATCCATTATTCCTTCTCTGGCCTTCTGGTGCCTTGGAAAATAGCTTGACCCTCTCCCCTCTGTGGCAGCCCCTCAAATATTGGAAGACTGCTCTCATGTCTCCCCTGGTCCTTCTCTTCACTAGACTAGACAAACCCAGTTCCTGTAACTGTTCTTCATATGTTTTAGTCTCCAGTCCCGTAATCATCCTGCTTGCTCTTCTCTGCACTCTTTCTAGAGTCTCCACATCTTTTTTTATAGTGTGGTGACCAAAACTGGATGTAGTATTCTAGGTGTGGTCTTACTAGGGCTTTGTAGTGTGGTATCAGTACCTCCCTTGATCTTGATTGTATCCCTCTGTTAAGGGGGTTTAGGATTGCATTGGCTTTGTTCCCTATGCCATCCAGCTGGAAAACCCACCATGTCCAGGTATACATCTGAGGCAGACTCTGTATTTATCTGCATTTATTTATTTATTCTGTTATATCATGTAGTGTAAATTGGAGATGGTAACCCTTTGAGAGCTGCCTGCAACGAAATTTCACTTTAATGTATGTTCCAACTCCATCCATATTGCAGTGATTTCAGCTTTTCTTAATGATGGCGGAAGATAAACATTAATTATTGAGAGAAGGACTGAGTCCATCTTGAGAGGAATCCCCATTCCCTCCCCACTCCTGGGGAAAGGGTACTGCAAAATCCCCATTCCCACCCCACTCTGGGGCCAGCCAGAGGTGGTATTTGCTGATTCTCCGAACTGCTCAAAATTTCCGCTACCGGTTCTCCAGAACCTGTCAGAACCTGCTGGATTTCACCCCTGAACCTGGGGTGACTTCACGCCCCCCCTCCCCGACCCCCTAGCTGAAATTTGCATATTCTTTTGGAAAAGCGCGGCCATTTTGTTTTGTGACAAATGCTTGAATCAGGTTGATTGGATTGTCTGCAAAGCATTCTCTTTTGATTCACCCAGGCAATCTGAGTCATCCGTTTCAAAATCAAGGAAATTTAGGATTTCGATCAAAGCTTTCCACCAACGGCAATCCAGCTTTCTTTTGTTGTGGACTTGCCTGGATGTTCTCCAAAAAAAAAAAAAAAGTCTCTTCCCCATATAAATCCTACGTTCCTCACTTCTATAGGTGCACTCTCTTCTCCCACAGCTTTCTCGGTGCTAATAACTTAGGTGAAGATGAATAGCTTTCCGATGTCAGCGCAATTAGTAACCGAGCTAAATGTCCTCGCATTATGTAAATACAGAAAACACCATCATTTCTAGGTGGCAGGAGAACGGCAGGTGACAGATTTTTGCATCTTTTCATCTATCAAGTCAGGCTGTTGCAGTAGTTAACATATTTTACCATACCATTAAAAACAGTTTAGCATGAAGAAACCATTACTTTTGGTGGAAAGTACAGGGAGGTGGAAAGGGGTGGGGGAAAAAAAATCCCAGTGGTGTTAATTAGGGAAGTTTTGCTTTACGATCATAAAGCTTTTATGTTTTCCTGACTAAGGGGTCATTTTCATAAATAATTTGGAATGTTTGCTGTTTGGATTTGCAAAAAAACAAGAATGTTAAAGGCCTGGTGGGAGAGAGAAAAGGAGATGAACAGTGAAAAGTAAATTGCCCGTTTCGGTCTTGAGGCTGTGGTGCTCCAAATGAGGCCACTGTTTAATAACAAAAAAATTATAGACATGAATAGAAGAAATTTCCATATATTACTTCAAGCAACGTTGGTCTGGCTGTCCCAGGATTTTGTGGTTTTAGCGTCAATTGCAACACAGCGATATGGGTAGCCTAGAGAAAAGAAGGGCTAGGGGTGACACGATAGCTGTATGCCAGTATTTGAGGGGCTGCCATGAAGAAGAGGGGCGTCAAATTATTTTCCAAAGCACCAGACGACAAGACAACGGGAGAACTGTATTATTCTCCCATTGGGGCCCCAGGCAGAGGTTGCACATAATTTTACCACTGGTTCACCGTGCACCGAAAATGTGAGCGTGAGCCAGGGGTGAAATCTACTTACTTTCCTTACCGTTTCGGAAGCACACGCGCCCCATTGTGCATATCACATGTTCACGCAGACTTTCTGCGCATGTGCAAAACCTTCTTCACATGCACAGAAGGTAATAAACACATTACTTCCTGGTTAAAAGCAGGAAGTAATGACACCCAGGCGAGTGGGCAGAGATTTGCTCTGCCATCTCTACCGGATCGCCGAACCACCAGCCAAGAACGCTACTGGATCAGGCAATCCAGTGCAATCTGGGAGCACTTCACCCCTGGCATGAGCCTTCTGCACATGTGCGCGGCCTTCTGTGCATGTGCTTTGTTCATGCACGTGGCTTGCACATATGCACGCTGCTTAGAAAATGTGGCTAAATAGAATGGCATAGCGCCAGGGCAGGTGAGCGGGCCCACCTGCAGGTCGCCACCACAGATTCTCCCGAACCGGCTGAATACCACAACTGGCCCCAGGCTTAATTGATAGAGCCAGGTCTTTAGGTCCTTACGAAAGGAATAGGAGGGTTGGAGGCCAACCTCTCATCAGAGGCAAGATGTTCCAGAAGACAGCAGCAACTGATTGTGAGCTTTGTTGGAATCCCTCAATTCCCAGCTTCTCAGTTCGTCAGCGAATCACAAAAAAAAACTCAGTTCCTGTAGTCTACTAACAAGGAGCAGCTGTCCGGATGATATGTGGGCAATCTCACGATCTCTCCCTTCCTCCGGAGAGATTTCGCAAACCAGGATTTACTCTCCAGCTGTCGATCTCCACTGTAGTGCCATCTCCACTCTTTAAGAGAAGTCTAGCTCACCATGACCAGTGGTGGGATTCAGCCAGTTCGCACCACTTCAGGCGAACCAGTTGTTAACTTTCTGAGCAGTTTGATGAACTGGTTGTTGGAAGAAATCATTAGGGCAGAGAACCGGTTGTTAAATTACTTGAATCCCACCAATGACCATGACCTCAACAGAATTTTTCCCCAGCACACACTGGATGTTTTCTATTTTTAATTTTTGCCCGTTTAGGCATTTGTTTTAATTCAGATCGCAGAGCTGGGAAGTTGTAATGCCGCTCAAGAGTCAATTCATTCCATAAAGCCTCATAAATAAAGAAATAAAGTGAGACAAATTCTTGGTCTCTGACTTCCAAATCATAACAACTTAATCTTCAGAATAGTTTAAAAGTATTTGGTAAATCCACCCCCCCCACCCCCCACCCTACCCCTGCTTGTGATATAATTACTTCTCCGAAGCTTAATAATGCATCTCCTAATCTCTTGTGGGATCATTTGTTATTCTACCAGCAAATATTCTTTGAATATCATTATCAGAGGCCTGCATTTGAGAGCTCTCGGCAGTAACGCAGAAACAAAAACATAAGGACTAATGAAGTTTAATGCTTCAGAAATGACTTTTTAAAAACTAGAAACAGCTCTTTCACCTTGCTGGCTGAGCATTTTCTTCTCACTAAATGACCCCTACGAGAGAGTTGAGAAAGAAACAGCAAAGAATTTTTCCTTTTTTTCTAAGGCAGAAGTCGGTATGTAATATTCATGCTTTCCACTATGGGATGGCTTAGCCT
Source organism: Arizona elegans (assembly GCA_022577455.1). Classification (NCBI taxonomy): domain Eukaryota; kingdom Metazoa; phylum Chordata; class Lepidosauria; order Squamata; family Colubridae; genus Arizona; species Arizona elegans. The sequence goes on from JAKOOJ010000105.1 coordinate 36,145, forward strand.
AATATGCTGATTGGAACAAATTGATCCATGCTGTCCATACGGAACATCCTAGCATGGGGGCCCCAGGGGTGGGCTGCTGGGGGTTCGCAGGGATTCGGGAGAACCTCTAGCTAAGATTCTGTGCAGTTCAGAGAACCACCAAATCCCACTCATGGCCGTCCCTGTCCTGCCCCTCCCAGGAGTCCCCACGCGGCCCTTTTTGGATGCAGGTAAGTGTCAGGTTTCGATATCGTCTCAAATAAAATAAATTGCATTTCCAAACAGATAGTCTTTGAAGAAATCTTTCATTTTATTAAGCACGACAATCTGCCCCCGATCGTGGCGTAGCCAACTCTGACTTCCTGACCCCAAACCCTCCCTTTCCGTTCCCCAAATCTCTGCATCTCATTGGCCTTCTTCCAAATCACTCTCCCCATATCTACTACTTCAGCTCCCAGGAATGTCCCCCCTCCCTCTCATCTCTTAGGGAATATTACCTTCAAGGAAAATAAGTAGGTGAAATGTCAAGCGTCCTCTTGCCAGCTGCCCCCTCTTCTCCTTCTTATGTCAGCACTAGAGTAAATGCAGGTTGACGTGCTGACATCAGTGCAGGGTTTGCACAGAGGCTCGGGGAGGGCGACAAATGGGCCTGCCGGAAGTTCAGGAAAGCTGGAAAGAGGCCTGTTTCTGGCCTCCAAAGGGCCTCGAGCCTGGGGAGGCCATTTTTTGCCCTCCCGGAGGCTCAAGAAAAGCCTTTGGAGCCTGGAGAGGGCAAAAACACCTCCCCGTCATGGTACAGGAGGCTGATTAGGTCATGCCCATGATGGCCACACCCACACAGCAACTGGGCAGAGAACCCCTTGCTAAAATTTTTGAAGCCCACCTCTGAGGGGGTCCCCAACCCTTGAGCTGTAGCCCACTAATGGGATGTGGCCTATTTGGAACTGGGCCGTGCAAATGGCTGGCCAGCACACGCATGTGCAGAGATTGACATATGGGAGCGGCAGGCCAGGGCACATGCGTGCACAGCTCAACTTTCACAAGTAGCAGGCCAGCCTGCACAAAAACATGTACAAAAGTGTGCACACACACACACACACAGCTTGACTTGCACGAGCAGCGGGCCAGTTCCCCTCTTTCCCCCTCCCCACCAAGCCACCTAGCTGTAAAGGTTGGGGATGGTTGTCCTGGCATGTTTCAGCTGTGTTAAAATACAGTTAAAAAGGATGTATTTGAAGAGAAAACTCAAGGTAGAATGGAAAGCAATGTATTTAAAGATACATCTTTAAATTAGGGCCTGAGATTTTGGTCTGTTCTTCAAATATTATACGTTTGTCAAGCACCGGGGAAATCAAGAGATACCAGGCAGTTCAAATGAGTATAAAGCTTAAGCTCTCTACAAAAATCTGACCTACTAAGGTCAAGGAAATAAGCGGGAATTAAGAAGGCATTCATGGTGGGCTGGACTTAGCTCTCTTATGGGCATGCAGGGATTTGTGACTTATGACACATTTGACCCCTCCCTCTAGCTCAGCCTACATTGTTAGTTTAAATAAAAAAAGGGAATTAACTAGGTCAGAAATAATAGAAATCTTTTTCTCTCTCTCTCTCTCCCTCTCTCCTCTCTCCCTCCCTCTTTCTTTCTCTCTCTCTCTCTCTCTCTCAGAGAAGCATCACCCAAATCTTTCAATGGGAATGTGTTTTGTGTGAGTGTTACTTCTCACACTGATACAACGCAATAGCTAAATAGTCAAACTAGCAGTTACAAAAACGTCTGTCGCAAAAAAAAAGAAATCCCAAACAAACTTCCACCCTCTTTTCATCATAAATGAGTTTGCTTCCATACAACCTTTTTTTTATTAACAATACAGGTAGTCCTTGACTTATGACCATAACTGAGCCCAGAATTTCTATTGTTAAGTGGGACATTGGTGAAGAGAGTTCTGCCCCATCTTACGACCTTTCTCGCCACAGCTGTTAAGTGAATCTCTCCAGCTGATAAGTTAATAATTCGGTTGTTAAGTGAATCTGGTTTCCCCCGTTGTCAGAAGGTCGCCAAAGGGGTTCCCGTGACCTTGGAACAAAGCAACGGTCATAAATATGAACCAATCGCCAAGCCTCTGAATTTTGATCACATGATCATGGGGCTGCTGCAGTGGTGGGATTCAGCTGGTTCTATGCGGTTCGGGCAAACTGGTAGCGGCGGCTGTGGGAGGCTTCGCCCACCCGCCCGGATGTCATCATGTCCCGTTTTTGATACTCTGAGCATGCGCAAAAGGTCCTACGCGCGTGCGTTCACATTTGTGAACTGGTAGCAAAGGCAAGTGAATACTATCCCTGGGCTGCCGCAAAGGTTGTAACTGTGAAAAATGGTTAAACGTCGCTTTTTTCAGTGCCACTGTAACTTTGAATGGCCTAAATCAGAGGTCAGCAACCTGCGGCTCTGGAGCCGCATGTGGCTCTTTCACCCTCTGCTGTGGCTCCCTGTCACTCAAAATATGCATCACAACTGCCAATGTGCAACACCCGCCGGCAGGCAATTATTGAGCTTTTCAACCCCCAATAGGCCAACCATGGATAAATCCAAGAAAAGAAAAATTTCAGAAAAAAAACAGAACATTTAATTCAACTACATATGCTAGTTTTGTGGCTGCACAAAAAATAGTCCGGCACGGGAAGGGTTTTTGTGGCTCCTGGTGTTTTCTTTTCTGTGGGAAATGGGTCCAAATGGCTCTTTGAGTGTTTAAGGTTGCAGACCCCTGGCCTAAATGAACCGTTGTAAGTCAAGGACTACTGCAATTATCTTATTCATTATATATTACTACATGGGACTTGCTGGAATTCTGCTCTTGCATTCTTCTCTTAATAAAAAATTCCTCGTCAGAACTCTCGGAGACTGATCCAGTGGATTAACTGCCCCTAATCCAGACTGATTATAGGAAAGCGTATAGCGTGGTGCTCTCCCCAAAGAACATGGTTTTATGGATCTTTGGCTATTTTTGTACAGCCTTTGCTTTTAGCAATCAATACCTGTTCACGTGCGAGAAGATGGAATTTCAATCCTTAATCATGATGTGCACGATCAAAAATATATCAAGGGACACGCAATAAATCTCGCCTTGAATTATGTTGCTGCCGAAGACTGTAGTATAGTAACAGTCAAGGCAAGAATGACGAATCAGGCTAATTTTGTGTTGGGAGAGCTTTAATATTTTGAAATCCTGGTATTTGCATATTTCCAAATGCAGAAACAGGACAGATGGCCTCATGGTTATATACGTGACAGATAGACTTCTTTTTATTGAATCCTAATTAAGGGACGCGGTGGCTCCGGGGCTAAGACTCTGAGCTTGTCGATTGAAAGGTCGGCAGTCCAGCGGTTCGAATCTCTAGTGCCACAGGCAGAAGGGTTGGTTTGTTTTTTTTTTAATTTTTTTATTATTTATTTTTATATGCCGCCCTTCTCCGGAGACTCAGGGCGGCTTACAATGTGTTAAGCAATAGCCTTCATACTTTTGTATATACCTGCTTAGTAGGGCTTTCGCCCCCCCCCCCCCCCCGCCCAGCGGTGTTCTTTTTTATACAAAGTTAGCTTATTGCCCCCACAATCCGGGTCCTCATTTTACCTACCTCGACAGGATGGAAGGCTGAGTCAACCTTGAACCTGGTGAGATTTGAACTTGCAGTAATTGCAGGCAGCCGGCAGCTAAGTGCTACTTAACAGCACTTTAGTCTGCTGTGCCACCAAGGCTCATATAAGTTGCCTTCGGAAGTTGTGGGAGCTTCATCACTGGAGGCTTTCAAGAAGCGAATGGACTGCCATTTATCAGAAATGGCGTAGGGTCTCCTGCTTGGGCGGGGGGGGTTAGACTAGATGACCTACAAAGTCCCTTCCAATTCTGTTAATCCGTTAAACCCGACCTGCCATAAAATATATTTGAACAAGGAAGTTAAGTTGGCACTTTCCACCGGAATAGACTTTCCTTCCCTTCCATATACAAATTGCAACATCTGGATACAACAAAAAAGAGACAGACTGTGGACTCCCAACACCTTGGGGAAAATCAAGAGGTCCTCCAAGGAACCAAGAAGACCAAAAAGAGGATGGGGGACAAGCCATTCTCAAAAGCACCTGAAGGCAAGAGAAGAAGCAACGGATGGAAACTAATCAAGGAGAGAAGCAACAAACTTTATACAAAGTCAGCTTATTGCCCCCACAAACCGGGTCCTCATTTTACCCACCTTAGAAAGGATGGAAGGCTGAGTCGATCTTGAGCCTGGTGAGAATTGAACTCGCAGTAATTGCAGGCAGCTGGATGTTAAATGCTGCCTTAGTAGGAGGCATTAGCCTCCTACGCCACTCAGGCTCCTCAAGCTCCAGGTTAAGGAACAATCTGACCGCATGGGATGGGGAACCAACATCTAATTTGCAGCAGTGAATTGTTGACGTGTGTCGACTGTCAACGTTTGAATTGGCTTGGTTTTTTTTTTTTTTTTGACAAAGGCACCAAGAAGATGGGCAACTTTTAGTCGACTTTTTGTTCTGTTCATAACAATTGTTTCTTTCTTTCTTTTTTCCTTCCCCTGTTCCCTTTCTATTTCCATCATTAGAGTTATTGAAATTCATTAACACAGTTGTATGCGCATATACTTTTCTTGCTAATTAGTTCAGCACAATAAAGCCATATTAAAGAAGGCTATTAATGTGTGCAACTCCGAGCAGCAACGTTGGCTGTGGATAGGTAGGAAAATCCAGGTCCTGCTGAATGGCACAAATACTAAGAGCCCTGGTGGCACAATGGTTAGAGTGCAGAATTGCAGGCTGACATTGCCCGGAGTCTGGAGTTTGACCCTGACTGGCTCAAGGTTGACTCAGCCTTCCATCCTTCTGAAGTCAGTAAAATGAGAACCCAGATTATTGGGGGCAAGATGCTGACATTGTAAACCATTAAGAGAGGGATGTAAAGTACTAGGGAGGGGTATATAAGCATACGTGCTATTGCTATTACTGTTTAATAAATGGGACCCAGTGCATGCCAACTTGCCTTCAGTAGCTGCCAAAATTGTGGAAGCCTTTTGGGAAAAGTGTATTTTTGAGGTTTGATGGCTAATAACACTACTTTTTTTTTTTTTTTTGAGTTTCAAGATCATCATATTTCACTGCTGGAATGGCCAGGGAATAGCCCAGACCTTCACCCAATTGATGTGTTAGTCAGAAGTGACCCAGCAATAAAACCCAGTTAATAGAAGCCATCCTTCAATCTTGGTTTCACATTAGAACAGCTGCAGAACTCAAAGACTTGGTTCACTCCGTGGGAAGACGTTGTAAGGCCATTATTCATGCTAAAGGTTACCCAACTAAGCATTAACTGACATGGGGATCATTTTTGTATATCTCTTTTAGCATTTACCTTTACTTTCTTCTTCTCCTCCCCTTCTCTTCCTTCCTCCTTTTCCTCCTACTTTCTTCTATCTTCCTCTCCTTCTCTTTCCTACGATATTTGTATATCTCGTTTTTTTAATGTGTTTCACTTTTCTTCTTTATACCGTAACTGCTATTCTAATAGCAAATCCTTCCTAAAAGTTATCGCATTATATTCTTGATTCAATTATCTTTCCATTTAATTTAATTAATTTAATTTAATGAATTCAATTTATATGCCGCCCCTCTCCGAAGACTCAGGGCGGCTCACAATACATTTTAAAAAATCATTATAAAAAAACATTTAAAAATTAAAAACATTAAAAACTCAATTCATGCCATTCATGGCCGGATCTCGCCAGATCGCAAGAGCAAGACCAACGGCCCCAGACCTGCCGGAAAAGCCAGGTCTTCACTGCTTTTCGGAAGGCCAATAGGGTGGGGATGGTCCAGACCTCAGGAGGTAACTGGTTCCAGAGAGCTGGGGCAGCCACAGAGAAGGCCCTCCCCTGCGGGCCCGCCAGCCGGCATTGTTTAGCTGACGGGACCCGGAGGAGACCAACTCTGTGGGATCTTACCGGTCGCTGGGAGTTATGTGGTAGAAGGCGGGGTCTCAAAGATAACCTGGCCCTGAGCCATGTAAGGCCTTAAAGGTAATAACCAACCCCTTGAATTGTGATTGGAGACCAATAGGGAGCCAGTGCAGCTCGCGGAGAATTGGTATAATGTGGGTGTATCTAGGTGCATTGATATATAATTCTATGGTACTACTCCAAAAAAAAAAAAAAAAAAAAAAAAAAGTGCTATTAGGTAGTTTTAGAAAATACACTTTTCCCAAAAAGGTTTCCACAATTTTGGCCACTATTGTAGATTAGAGGGAATGGGCAGGAAAAAAATTGGAGAAAGACAGCTCTGCAGATAACATGATCTCATGCCATCAGAGGCTTTATAGGAGGTGATCAACTATCTCCTATACGTGCAATAAAGGTAATGGTTGCCCTGTCCATCCCATGAGATGATCCCATGAATATGAGGATGCTACAACAGTCGTACATGTGAAAAAATAGTCACAGTAGTCACTTTTTTCAGGGCCACTAAATGATTGATTGTAAGTCAAGGACTAACCGTGAAATACAAAATTGGATTTATTAAATCTGTTGTTGATTAGTACAGCACATTCTGCCTATAGACTCCTTCTCTTTCTTGCCCTTTCTCTCTCTCTCTTTCTTTCTTTCTCTCCCTCCCCTCCCTCCCTCTCTCTCCTCCTTCCTTCCTTCCCTCCCTCCTTCCTCCCTCCCCCCCTCCCCCCCACTTTCCCTCCCTGTCTCTCCCTCCCTCCCACCCACTCTCTCTCCCTCTCCCTCACTCCCTCCCTCTCTCTCTCTCTCCCTCCTTCCTCACTCTCTCTCCCTCCCTCCCACTCTCCCTCCCTCTCCCTCGCTCCTTCTCCCTCCTTCCTCTCTCTCTCTCCCTCCCTCCCACTCTCCCTCCCTCTCCCTCACTCCTTCTCTCTCTCTCCCTCTCTCCTTCCCTCCCTCCCTCTCTCTCCCTCCCTCCCACTCTCCCTCCCTCTCCCTCGCTCCTTCTCTCTCTCTCCCTCTCTCCTTCCCTCCCTCCCTCCCTCTCCCTCTCCCTCACTCCCTCCCTCTCTCTCTCTCTCCCTCCTTCCTCTCTCTCTCTCCCTCCCTCCCACTCTCCCTCCCTCTCCCTCGCTCCTTCTCTCTCTCTCCCTCTCTCCTTCCTTCCCTCCCTCTCTCTCCCTCTCCCTCACTCCCTCCCTCTCTCTCTCTCTCCCTCCTTCCTCTCTCTCTCTCCCTCCCTCCCACTCTCCCTCCCTCTCCCTCGCTCCTTCTCTCTCTCTCCCTCTCTCCTTCCCTCCCTCCCTCTCTCTCCCTCCCCTCCCTCCCTCTCTCCCTCTCTCTCTCTCTCTCTCTCTCCGATGTGCTGTAGCTTATTTTAAACCTCTGCGCGTAGAAAGGAAGAAAAAGATGATCTCAGATATTTTGTGTAGCTGCTGCTGCTGCTTCTTTTTTTTTTTTTTCCCTCCTGGTGTACCACAACCTGAGCAGCATTTGAACATGACAAATAATTAGAGGCTGTACGGGCGAGTGCCTTTTTCACATTCTAACGCAGTCCCAGAGGACAGGCTGTTGATGATGAACTAGAGGATTCCTTTCCTAATAGAGAATCGGCACAGCAAGACAAGGCTGTGTTAGACCTTCTTTTCGGCTGACAATACTTGTAAATATTTGCTGTCCTTAAAGGCCGGGCCTTCTGCAACCCGAAATTTAGATGAGCAATAGCAATGACACTTGGACTTACATACCGCTTCACAGCGCTTTACAGCCTTCTCTAAGTGGTTTACAGAGTCAGCCTCTTGCCCCCAATAATCTAGGTCCTCGTTTTACCGACCTCGGAAGGATGGAAGGCTGAGTCAACCTTGAGCCAATCAGGATCGAACTCCAGACTGCAGGCAGAGTCAGCCTGCAATACCGCATTCTAACCCCTGTGCCACCAGGACACCTAATGCAACATCCAATCAACTACAGCAATAGCAATAGCACTTAGACTTATATACTGCTTTCACAGGACTCTACAGCCTTCTTTAAGTGGTTTACAGAGTCAGCCTCTTGCCCCCAACAATCTGGGTCCTCATTTTACCCACCTCAGAAGGATGAAAGGCTGAGTCAATGGCCATAGCACTTAGACTTATATACCGCTTCACAGTACTTTGCATCCCTTTCTAAGTGGTCTACAGAGTCAGTCTGTTCCCCCACACAACAATCTGGGTTCTCATTTTACTGACCTCGGAAGGATGGAAGGCTGAGTCAACCTTGAGCCGGTGAGACTCGAACTGCCGAACTGCAGTACTGCATTCTAACCATTGCTCCCTGACGGCTCTTGATACTTGAAAGTACTCGTGCATCTTGTCCAGAAAGAGTATAAGAAGCTAAAGTGAACCCATTTAAGTCTTCTAGATCCCACAGTGTCCAACCAAAGGGATCAATGAACCTCACCAGCATGGTCAAAAAAATAAGCTGCCGTCATTTCCCACGATGACTCCCTAGCTATTGATAGCAACAATATACAGTCTATGAAGTAGATTGCCTACAGCCTTGAGGAAGGGAGGATGAGGGTCACAGTGGGTGTCATGGGGCTGCAAAGTGGGAAGGACCACATCACCAGAGGTGGGCTGCTGGGGGTTCACAGAGATTTGGGAGAACCTCTAGCACAAAGTGGGCAGGACCACATCACCAGAGGTTGGCTGCTGGAGGTTCACAGAGGTTCGGGAGAACCTCTACCTAAGATTCTGTGCAGTTCAAAGAACCCCCAAATCCCACTCCTGGCTGGCCCCGCCCACCATACCCCTCCCCTCCCAGGAGTCCTCATGTCGCCTGTTTTGGAGGGTATGTACGGAGGCTAAGGAAGGGCGAAAAACAGGCCTACTGGAAGTTCAGGAAGTCCGGAAACAAGCTTGTTTCCAGTCTCCAGAGGGCCTCCGGAGCCTGAGGAGACTCTTTTCGCCCTCCCAGAGGCTCAAGAAAAGCCTCCAGAGCCCGGGGAGGGCAAAAATGCCCTCCCTCCACTGTGGTGCAGGAGGCCAACTAGGCCACGCCCACCCAGCAACCGGGCAGAGAATCCCTTGTTAAAATTTGTGAAGCCCACCCACCCCTGCACATCACACAAACCTAGTTGGAGCTAAAAACCCTTTTTTAAAGGTTCGGAATTTTTTTTTTTTTTTAAATTTGATTTATATGCCGCCCTTCTCCGGAGACTCAGGGTGGCTTACAATGCATTAAGCAACAGCCTTCATCCTTTTGTATATTTACACAAAGTCAGCTTATTGCCCCCACAAACTGGGTCCTCAATTTACCTACCTTTGAAAGGATGGAAGGCTGAGTCAACCTTGAGCCTGGGGAGATTCGAACTTACAGTCATTGCAGACAGCTGGTGTTAATCACAATGCTATCAGTCTGCTGAGCCACCAGGCCCCTCTGGTGGCTCAGCAGGGGAGGAGGCCTTTAAAAATAAAATCCTTGGCCGGTTTTCTGGTATAAATGTCAACGTCCCCTCCCTAGGAGCTCAACTTTGGCTGATTTCATAGACCCCGTCCACGTAATTTCTTTGGCACGATTATGAAAATGGCTTGCTATTGTCATCCACCGGGAGGCTTTCATTGATTTCAAACTTATCATTAGCGAGATGGGAAAACAGAACGAGACGCTTTGATTGATGGGGAGCCAGAACTCAGAACCCGTTGTCAACACACGGGCAGGACTGCAGTATGTTATCATGCGGTACGTTATAATGCACCAACCTTTCAGCAGCCGCTGAGGATGAGCAAGGATGGCAGAAGGAATGATGACATCGGGGCGGGAGCATCACAACGCAAGCTCAGGCCCTTCCTGTTACAGGTAGACTTGAACCATTCGTTTAGTGATGTTCAAAGTTACAACAAGGGGCGCGGTGGCTCAGGGGCTAAGACATTGAGCTTGTCGATCGAAAGGTCGGCAGTTCAGCGGTTCGAATCCCTAGCGCCACGTCATGGGGTGAGCTCCCGTGACTTGTCCCAGCTTCTGCCAACTGAGCAGTTCGAAAGCACATAAAAAAAATGCACGTAGAAAAAATAGGGACCACCTTTGATGGGAAGGTAGCAGTGTTCCGTGCACCTTTGGCATTGAGTCATGCCGGCCATATGACCACAGAGACGTCTTCGGACAGTGCTGGCTCTTCGGGTTTGAAACGGAGATGAGCACCGCCCCCTAGAGTCGGGAACGACTAGCACATATGTGCGAGGGGAACTGTTACCTTTACCTAAAGTTACAACAGCCCTGAAAAAATCGATTCAGGATCATCTTTCATCCTTATGACTGTTGCAGCATCCCCATGGTCACGTGATTAAAACTCAGACACTCAGCAACTGGCTCATATTTATGGCGGTTGCGGTGTCCCTTCCCCCCGGGTCATGTGATCATCCTTTGTGACCTTCTGACTAGGAAAGTCCGTGGGGAAGCTAGATTCACTTAACCACCGTGTTACTAACTTAATCACTTAATCACTAACTTAACCACCGTGGCAAGAAAGGTCATAAAATGAACCAAAACTCAACTTAGCAACGGTCTCGCTTAGCGACAGAAATGTTGGGCTCAATTGTGGTCGTAAGTCGAGGACTACCTGCACATCTGTTGCTTCCTTCCTGACGAAAGCAAGAAACTCTTGCACATGCCATCGTCTTCTCGTCTCAAAGTTTGACATTGTGGCCTCTAATATGCCGTAGCATTTACAACCCCTTCCGATTAATTTCAAGATCCGGCAAGGTTTGACATTTGAATGAGACTTCCCCATATTTTGGACAGTTCTTATCATTTTTAATTACATCTTCAAGAATGTGTACCTGATCATTTAAGATGTCTCTCTCTCTCTCCCTCTCCCTCTCTCTCTTTCCATCTAATCTATCTATCTATATCTATCTATCTATCCAGGGGTGAAATATATTTACCTTCCTTACTGGTTCAAAAGTGCATGTCACATACGCACGCAGACCTTCTGCGCATGTGCAGGAGATAATGAACACATTACTTCCTGGTTAAAACCAGGAAGTAACAACAACCAGGTGGGTGAGTGAAGCTTCGCTCCCCCATCGCTACGGGATCGCCAAATCAGCCACCATGATTGCTACCGGATTGCCCGATCCAGTGCGAACCGGGAGTATTTCACCCCTCTATCTATCTATATCTATCTATCTATCTATCTATCTATCTATCTATCTATCTATCTATCTATCCTGCTCAAAAAAATAAAGGGAACACAAGCAGAAGACATCCGAGATCTGAATGAATGAAATAGCCTTATTAAATACTTTGTTCTTTACATACAGTAGTTTATACACTGCTCAAACAACTAAAGGGAACACAAAATTACTGTATGTAATGAAGAAAGTATTTAATAAGGCTATTTCATTCATTCAGATCTCAGATGTCTTCTGCTTGTGTTCCCTTTATTTTTTTGAGCAGTGTATATTTGTCTATCATCTATCAATAGCTCTGTCTCTATTTGACTATCTAATGGATATCTATCTATCCATCTAATCTCACATCTATCTATCTATCTATCTATCTATCTATCTATCCATCCATCTATCATCTATCTATATCTCTGTCTCTATCTGACTATCTAATGGAAATCTATCCATCTAATCTTACATCTATCTGTCCTCTATCTATCTATCTATCTATCCATCTATCATCTATCAATATCTGTCTCTATCTATCTATCTATCTATCTATCTATCTATCTATATCTCTGCCTCTATCTGACTATCTAATAGAAATATATCTATCCATCTAATCTTACATCTATCTGTCCTCTATCTATCTATCTATCTATCCATCTATCATCTATCAATATCTGTCTCTATCTATCTATCTATCTATCTATCCATCTATCATCTATCATCTATCAATATCTGTCTTTATCTATCTATCTATCTATCTATCTATCTATCTATCTATCCATCTATCATCTATCATCTATCATCTATCAATATCTGTCTTTAGCTATCTATCTATCTATTTATTTATCTATCTATCCATCTATCATCTATCATCTATCAATATCTGTCTTTAGCTATCTATCTATCTATCTATCTATCTATCTATCTATCCATCTATCATCTATCATCTATCAATATCTGTCTTTAGCTATCTATCTATCTATCTATCTATCTATCTATCTATCCATCTATCGTCTATCATCTATCAATATCTGTCTCTATCTATCTATCTATTTATTTATCTATCTATCCATGTATCATCTATCATCTATCAATATCTGTCTTTAGCTATCTATCTATCTATCTATCTATCTATCTATCTATCCATCTATCATCTATCATCTATCATCTATCAATATCTGTCTTTATCTATCTATCTATCTATCTATCTATCTATCTATCTATCTATCTATCTATCTATCTATCCATCTATCATCTATCATCTATCATCTATCATCTATCAATATCTGTCTTTATCTATCTATCTATCCAGGGGTGCATTCTACTTATCTTTACTACATGTTTGCAACGGGGCCATGCACACATGCACAGAAACGTTCTGATGACGTCAGGGTCAGTGGGCGGAGCCTCCCACTGGTTTTACTACCGGTTCTATAGAACCGGTGCGAACCGGGGGCAACCCACCACTGTATCCATCTATCTATCTATCTATCTATCTATCTATCTATCTATCTATCTATCTATCTATTGTCCCACTTTTCAAGCATGTTGTACTGTGTAATAGCCCTCTGACGCAGACCCCACAAAAATAGGGTGTCGATTTCTCCACTTCCTCCCTCTCTCTAATTATTATGGGGTGAAATTGCAGGGCTGACTTTGAGGATGCAAAAGAGGGGGGGGGAATAGATGTAACTTTCTTTCTCCACCCTCTCTTAACTCCCCGACTTTGTTTTCTTCCGTTTCTTGTCTCCTTTCATTTTCTACTCTCTTTGCAACTGCTTATTTAGTAATAGATTCTGTTTCCTGCTTCTTTCCTCTGTCTCGCCTTACTCTGCACATATACCCGGCTCTTTGCTTCTCTTGTTGACAATTCCTCCTTCGGGGGCATAAGCACTCCAGGCTCCATTGAGAGAGAGAAAAACACAGCCAAATTCAGGCACGCCCTGAGCAGTCATTTCATTTTTTTGCTGTTTTTCTTGTGGGCTCCTAGGAAGGGAGCTGAATGCAAAGGGTTCTAAAGGAAGGGAGAACAGCAGAATCGCTGGAGGTGTAGCCAAGTGTCCTTCACAATCAGCTTGCAACCCAGAGACACCTTCCGGCTAGTAATCACTTAGAGGTGGACGACTTGACTCATGAGTTACTACACTGCAAATTTTACGAGGCACCTAGAGCTAAATTCATTATGCTCAGGTTAATCCAACAGAATCCGTCTAGATTAGAAGAAGGGGGGGGGGAATCTATTTTTGTTGTTGTCCGATGAAGACAACTACGTGATAAAAACATGGCATTGTTGCAGTGGTGAGATCCAATTTTTTTTACTACCGGTTCTTGGGGAGTGACTTGGTGGGCGTGGCTTGGTGGGTGTGGCAGGGAAAGGATACTGCAAACTCTCCATTCCCACCCCACTCCAGGGGAAGGATATTGCATAAAATCTCCATTCCCACCCCACTCTGGGACCAACCAGAGGTGGTGTTTGCCAGTTCTCCAAACTACTCAAAATCTCCGCTACCGATTTCCTAGAACCTGTCGGAAAACTGCTGGATTTTTTTCACCCCTGCATTGTTGGCAATGGCGGCAAGGAAGATACAAAAAACAGCACCTTCTGGTAAACAGTGCTGTGAATATTAGAGCGGATGCATGGAGCTGATAGGATTGCTGTAGTTTTATGTGCAACTTGCTCAAAGCTATGGCTGCAAGCCAGTGTTTAAATGCAATACAAAGAAGAGAACAAGACCCACTCCTTTCTAGCACTGAGGATGTTACTCAGTTAGGTAATGCAAGAAAACAAACCGAGCTCAGGGAGCACCAAAGATCCTACCGTTCAATCCTGAGCTATAAGTATTCTTTTCTAGTGCTACAATACAATACAACAAAGAGAGAGAGAGAGAGAGAGAGAGGGGGGGGGAGGGGGGGGAGAGAGGATGAGAGAGAGAGAGAGAATAGCATAGTGGCTGGAAAAATGGTTTCTTTCACATGTGGCTTGAAACAGAGGGATACCTTCATGATGATGATGATGATGATGATGATGGATGTGGCAGTGCCTAGAGACAGCGGAATGGAAGAGAAAGAACTGGAGAAGATAACAAAATACAAAGACCTACAAATAGAAATAGAGCGACTATGGCAAAGGCAAGCAAGGGTAATACCAATAGTAATAGGCGCCTTGGGTGGAGTCCCAAAACAACTGGAGCACCACTTGAACACCATTGGCATTGACAAATCCCCCCCCCCAAAAAAAAGAGGGTGAAAATCTGGGTGCGTCTTTTACTCCGAATGTAGCCCCACCCAGCTTCTCAAACAGAGGTTTCAGAGGCTGAAAAAAGCATCAGAAACGAAGATGCAGAAAAAAAGCCTCCAAACAGAGCTTCAGAAAAAAAGCCTCCAAACAGAGCTGCAGAAAAAAAGCCTCCAAACAGAGCTGCAGAAAAAAAGTCCCCAAACAGAGCTTCAGAAAAAAAGCCTCCAAACAGAGCTGCAGAAAAAAAGCCTCCAAACAGAGCTTCAGAAAAACAGCCTCCAAACAGAGCTTCAGAAAAAAAGCCTCCAAACAGAGCTGCAGAAAAAAAGTCCCCAAACAGAGCTTCAGAAAAAAAGCTCCCAAACAGAGCTGCAGAAAAAAAGCCTCCAAACAGAGCTGCAGAAAAAAAGTCCCCAAAGAGAGCTTCAGAAAAAAAGCCTCAGAAACAGAGCTTCAGAGGCTTTTTTTTCTGAAATTCTGTTTTGGAGGCTTTCAGAGGCAGGAAAAAGTTTCAGAGGCAGAAAAAAAAACAAGGCACAGAGCTCATAACCAATGAACCTGTTGCTAAAATTCACCTCTGGGAACAGCTGATTGGGGGTATTCCGGGAGGCCGATCCACCCGCCAATCAGCTTTTTTCTTATTTTCCTCCCCCAAAACTAAGGTGCGTCTTATACTCCGAAAAATACGGTAATGAGCTGGTCTGCAGTGTTTATCATGGGTTTGTTTGTTTTTTGCTTGCTTGGACTCTGGCTGAAATCCTATTTGTTTTCAGAAAAGGTGACTTCTTCTATTTTTTTCCCCCCCCACAGATGCCACCCAGATGAATAATGTCGTACCGACATCACCTCTGCTTCCACAACTGGCTCACCCACACTCTTACCCAAGCATGGGACAGATTACAAATCCATACGAACAACAGCCTCCTGGAAAGGAACTGAATAAGTATGCATCTCTAAAAGCAGTAGGTAAGCATAGAAAAACGCAGCTTCCTCTTGACTTTGTGTATATCAGATGCAGTTTCAATATCTCATTTTTTTTTTAATTTGATTTATATGCTGCCCTTCTCCGGAGACTCAGGGCGCCTTACAATGCGTTAAGCAATAGCCTTCATCCTTTTGTATATTTATACAAAATCATCTTATTGCCCCCATAATCTGGGTCCTCAATTTACCTACCTTAGAAAGGATGGAAGGCTGAGTCAACCTTGAGCCTGGGGAGATTCGAACTTACAGTAATTGCAGACAGCTGGTGTTAATCACAATGCTATCAGTCTGCTGAGCCATCAGGCCCTTTTTATATATATATTTATTCTGTACTAAGAAGAAATCTCAGATAGATCCACTTTGCGGGTCCAATGTTTATATATAACTTTATTTATTGATTAGCCCTTGGGCCATATCAAAGTGCAGAGTTCCAGAAAAAAATTATTACAAAAGTTCGGTAAAACAATTTAAATGAAATTGGAATAACGCACAATTTAAAATGAAATTAGAATAAAATACGATCTAAAATGAAATTGTAATAAAGTACAATAATTTGAGATACAAATTAAATATGATTAGAATTATATTATAATGTCACCCCTGCATCTACCCAATCAGTCTTAAAACTACTATTGAAATTACATTATTAAATTTAATGATCTTTCCTACAATCTACCACATTCTGCTGCACCAACTTTGTCCTTTTTTCCATCAACTTTACCGCAAATTTGGCAACCCTATTTTTAGGAGTGACATATTACAGGCCATCCTCTTTTACTGACCACAATCATATATGGCAACTTGGCCATTAAGCAAAGCAGTCGCTAAGTGAAACCACAACTGTGCTTCCAAAGTGCTTTTCAAAAGGCAACGGGATTTTCTTGGGGTTTTTTTTCCCCCCTCTTGAAAACGTTTTGCTTCTGATCTAATAACAATACCTTAACAGTTCCTAGGTCCTTGGTTAGGACTCGAGCTGCTGAGCTATTAACCAGCCTCAAAGGCTGTGAATCTCACCAACGATTAACAATAATAATAATAACCATCTCAGAGAGCACCGAGGATCCCTCATTTCAACCTGGAGCTACAAATATTCTATTTTTAAAGTTATCGTATTTTTTGGAGTATAAGACGCACCTTTTTTCCCCCCTAAAAGGGGGTGAAAATTTGGGTGCATCTTAAACACCGAATGTAGCCCCGCCTACCCACTGGCCTCTGCCTCCCAGCAATTTACCTCCTTGCAGCAAGCAGCAGAAAGAAACAGCCCATTTCAACTTCAGCACAGCCTAATTAGCACAATTGGATTGTCCCTTGGATTGGCCTCCCAACTCTCAGCTGTTTCAAGCTGCAGGAATTGCCATTGCCTATTGCTGTGCGGGCCTCTGCTGCTTGCTGCAAGGAGGCAAATTGCTGGGAGCAGTTTTTTTTTTTCTTGTGCTAATCAAGCTATGCTGTAAATGAAAATGAAAGTAAAGCAGGCTATTTGCTGTTTGCTGCAACGAGGCAAAATTGCTGGGAGGCAGAGATAGAGGCAGATTTCTCTTTCTTGTTTTCCTCACCAAAAAAAGGTAGGTGCTTCTTATAGTCCGGAGCGTCTTATACTCTGAAAAATACGGTACTTTTTCATCACTGTTGGAACTGCAAACTAGAAAAATGACTAAATGAGCGATAGCTACATGACAACTTCAGGACCTTGGACAGTGCTAATGGGGTTAATTGGTCTTGGGTGTATCATGTGCTCACTAGCAGAGATGCTGTTTCAGCAAAGATCTCGAAATGAGAGATATTTAGGCTTTATTTGCCTACCGGGCTTGATTTGAACATAAGGTGGCATAGGTTTTGTAGACTCCAAAACCCAATTAATACCACCAGTCTCTCTCCAGTGAAATAGTCATTGCTGCCTGCTGCAGTGGTGAGTTTCACTTACTTTTGCTATTGCTTTGCTCACGTGCGCACCGCTTCTGCGTATGCGCAGAGCGTATTTGATGACATCCGGGTGGGTAGGCGGAGCCTCCTACCGCCACTGCTACCGGTTTGCGCGAACCGGAGCGAACCGGTAGCAACCTACCACTGGTCTGCTGCCATACGAAGGTGACAAAGTGGCAAAAATTGACGTGGGTACCTGAGGCAATCCTTTGCGACACTAATTGAAGTAGCATTTTAAAATGATTTCCACCCCCCTCCTTTTGGGAAGAAAAGCAGTGGGAAGTGAAGCCCTATATTCTCCAAAATACCAGCAGCTGTGAGTACTAAAAATATAATTATTGGCCAAACCTCCCCAGTTATCCTGGAATATCTCTTGCGGGTATAGGAAGGTGTTTGGACTAGGAGAGCTGGGAGCTGGCTGTGTAAGGCAAACAGGCCCTAAGAAAAATGGAAGGATTTGATATTCTAATAATTTTACCGCTTCTAGATGCAGACATTGACCAAGGATATCGTTGTCTGGAATATAGAAGCAGAGCTATTGTTCTAGCAAAGATTATAAAACAAGTAAAGCATTAAGAGGGACAGTTTGGGAGTAATGGCCAAGGTGCTGGCTGAGAAACCAGGAGAACGTTAGTTCTAGACCTCCCTTAGGTATGGAAGCCAGCTGAGTGAATTTGGGCCAGTTTCTCTCAGCTCTAGCTAGAGTGATTGTTGTGGGAAAAACAGGAAGCATTTGTGTGTGTAGATTATAGATAATAGGTAATAGATACATGGAAGGTAGGTAGGTAGATAGGTGGATGGATGGATGGATGGATGTAGATGGGTAGAGAGATAGATATAGAAAGAGAGAGAGAACCATCTTAAGTGTGTGTATCCATCCATTCATCCATCCATGATAGATAGATGGATAGATAGATAGATAGATAGATAGATAGATAGATAGATAGGATAGACAGACAGACAGACAGATAGATATAGAAAGACAGAGATGATAGATAGATAGATAGATAGATAGATAGATAGATAGATAGATAGATATGATAGACAGACAGACAGATAGATATAGAGAGACAGAGATGATAGATAGATAGATAGATAGATAGATAGATAGATAGATAGATAGATAGATAGATGATAGATAGATAGATAGAACCCTCTTAAGTATTTATGTGTGTAGAGGATGATATAGATAGGCAGACAGACAGACAGACTAGATAGATTAGATAGATAGATAGATAGATAGATAGATAGATAGATAGATAGATAGACAGATTTATTTATTTATTTTATTTTATTTTATTTCTATACCGCCCTACTCCCGAAGGACTCAGGGCGGTGCACAGCCAAACAATGGCTGATAGATGCTGATAGATACTGATAGATAAGCTAAAAGAACTTCCTATTCTTATAACTCCTGCCTTTCGGGAAGTTTTGGTTCTTAAAGAGTTCTGTTAACTTCTATAATCTGCAACACTAGCAAAGCTGTGCAGCAGGAGAAGCTATGGGAAAATAATCCTGGAAGCAAGTCCAAAATTGAAGCTGGGTGGTATATTCAGCTATGAAAAAGCTGAGCTGAGTAGAACACTAGGCTCAAACCATTAAGGTGCCCTGAATTCCATTTCAGGCCCACCCCCAGTTTGATCCTGATAGGTCGATATATTTCCATAAGTCTATCCATTGGTGGATGAAAAGCAAGGGAAGAGAAAAGAATGAAAAGTAGAAGGCAAGTTGTCTTCCAGCCACATCTGGAGGATCAAGGGTCTCTACCTGATTTTTCACAATGCTTGTGTCAGGGTTCCGACGGATGCCCTAGTTAATTCATGAGCCTCAAGCCAGGTTTCAAAAGAAATCCAATCATTTATTAGGAGCAACATGTCAGCACTTATTCAAGTGGAGTCAACTCTGCCCCACATAATTTACAGCCCCATTATGACCCTGTTTCCCTCCTCCTCCCTGTGCGTGTCATAAATCACATTCTCCAATGGAGCACTTTTGCGGGCTGTAGAAAACATGCCTCTCCTGCTGGCTCTAATCTGGAGAAAGGTATGAGTGGAATGTGCTTCTGGTTGTGGCAGCCGAGGAGCTCCATCAGTTTCTCCCCCCTCTTGCCTATGGCAACTCGAGAGCAGGCTTGGAATGCTTTATGAGTTGACAGCTTGTCCAACAAATTTGAAAAGTGGGGGGAAGGGAACCTTTAAGCAAATTAACCACCTTCATTCCTCAGGCCTGGCACAGCTTGGGAGCCCAGGAGTATGCAAATAGACAGTATTATGTTCAGAGAATCTCGGAAGAGTTACCAAAGAGGGAGAGAGATTGTTGTTAATTAACAAGGATGCTAAAAGTGGACGAAGCACCTGTTTCAGCTCCCAGAGGGAGGTCAGAGCTGAAAAGGCTATTATGTGTCTCAGATTTAAATACC
This sequence comes from Arizona elegans, assembly GCA_022577455.1. Classification (NCBI taxonomy): domain Eukaryota; kingdom Metazoa; phylum Chordata; class Lepidosauria; order Squamata; family Colubridae; genus Arizona; species Arizona elegans. Next base: position 55,844 of record JAKOOJ010000105.1, read on the forward strand.
ATGAGGTTTTATGTGGATGCATTCCAAAGAACAAAAACAGACCCCTCTCCTTCCCCAGGCCTGTAATTTCACCTTGTAATTAGTTGCAGCTCTAAGAATTTGTGCAAAATAACTCAAAGTCTTTCAGGAATGCTAAGCCTCCTTCTTCAATGAACGCTAGCTCTGCCTAACAGAACAGAACAGAATAGAATTCTTTATTGGCCAAATGTAAGTATAGAATATATATTCATACAAGTATTCTGTTCTGTTCTGTTCTGTTCTGTTCTGTTTTGTTCTGTTCTGTTCTCTTGTCTGTCTGTCTGTCTGTCTGTCTGTCTGTCTGTCTGTCTGTCTACCTATCTATCTATCTAATCTATCTATCTATTGATAAACCAATCTATCTATCCATCTATCTCATCTGTATAGCTGTCTGTCTGTCTGTCTATCATCTATCTATCTATCTATCTATCTATCTATCTATCTATCTATCTATCTATCTATCATCTATTGATAAACCAATCTATCTCTCCATCTATCTCATCTGTATAGCTGTCTGTCTGTCTGTCTATCATCTATCTATCTATCTATCTACCTATCTATCTAATCTATCTATCTATTGATAAACCAATCTATCTATCCATCTATCTCATCTGTATAGCTGTCTGTCTGTCTGTCTATCATCTATCTATCTATCTATCTATCATCTATCTATCTATCTATCTATCTATCTATCTATCTATCTATCTATTGATAAACCAATCTATCTATCCACCTATCTCATCTGTATAGCTCTCTGTCTGTCTATCTATCTATCTATCTATCTATCTATCTATCTATCTATCTATCTATCATCTATCTATCTATCTATCTATCTATTGATAAACCAATCTATCTATCTATCCACCTATCTCATCTGTATAGCTCTCTGTCTGTCTGTCTGTCTGTCTATCTATCTTTCTATCTATCTATCGATAAACCAATCTATCTATCCACCTATCTCATCTGTATAGCTCTCTGTCTGTCTGTCTGTCTGTCTGTCTGTCTATCTATCTTTCTATCTATCTATCGATAAACCAATCTATCTATCCACCTATCTCATCTGTATAGCTCTCTGTCTGTCTGTCTGTCTGTCTGTCTGTCTGTCTATCTATCTATCTATCTATCTATCTATCTATCTATCTATTGATAAACCAATCTATCTATCCACCTATCTCATCTGTATAGCTCTCTGTCTGTCTGTCTGTCTGTCTGTCTGTCTATCTATCTATCTATCTATCTATCTATCTATCTATCTATCTATTGATAAACCAATCTATCTATCCACCTATCTCATCTGTATAGCTCTCTGTCTGTCTGTCTATCTATCTATCTATCTATCTATCTATCTATCTATCTATTGATAAACCAATCTATCTATCCACCTATCTCATCTGTATAGCTCTCTGTCTGTCTGTCTGTCTATCTATCTATCTATCTATCTATCTATCTATCTATCTATCTATTGATAAACCAATCTATCTATCCACCTATCTCATCTGTATAGTTGTCTGTCTGTCTGTCTGTCTGTCTGTCTGTCTGTCTATCTATCTATCTATCTATCTATCTATCTATCTATCTATCTATCTATCTTGTCTATCTCCTCCTCCTCCTTTCCACAAACCACACTCCTTCTAGCACCGATGATATTCCCCAGCAGTTGGGTCATGAAATGTCTGTCAACAATCAATCTCTATATCTATCTTATATCTATGCCTTTATTTCTCTCTCTGTCTCTCTATGAAAAGGTTATGCTCCTTTCTGTTGGTTGGGAATATGGACGAAGTTAGATAAGCAAGTGTTTGTGAATGCTCTCATGAACAAGACCAAAGCTTGTGACTGTTATGAAGATGCTACCTGTGATGATGGAGCCATTAATTAGGGGAAATCTATTTGCTACCCGAGAGCAGCCTATTTAAACACAGGATGTGTTTTTTCTCTTAGCACAAGGAAATTGCATGTCTTGCAACCCTTGACTTCTCCAGCACAGAAGAAAGACAAATAACTAATTGCACTACGGTTCTCCCAGTGAGATTGTTAAAAAAGGAAAACAATAAGTCAAACGTCTGCTTTTCAGGCTTGTCTTCACACTAGTGTACTTGTGGTCTCTTGTTGTGGCCCCGCCCTCTGAGCCTATTCCATCGGAGGAAGAAAGCTCCGAGCATGAGGAAGAGGAGTCAGCCAGGCCTCCCTCTCCAGGCCCCTCCCCTCTGGCACTGTCTCAGGTGCCGGCCGAGGGAGAGGAGATTAGCCCGGAGACAGGTGGCTCGGATGAGAGTGAGGGAGAAACATCATTCCTGGACGCACGCCTCCGAAGGCGTGATAAACGATTGCAGCAGCTCAGGAGGCGTGCTAGGGATTAGAACTGAGTCACTGGACCACACCCCAGAGACTATATAATAGAGGGTGGTCGTCAGGGATCCTTGTGACGAACAAAGGTAAACCTTGGATAGTCACTAAAGCCTCGTCCGGAACTGCTGAGAGAAATATTTATTGTTGTTGGACGTTTGGACGCTGAGTATGTTATCTGTCTGTTTTCTGTGGAAATAAAGGCATTTGGCAGACGGTGTGTAAATCGCTGCCAAAGTTGGAGATAAGGACCTGGGTGTGTGCCAAAGTGTTTCCTTAACCCTCGGCTGGCTGTGTGTGTGTGTGTGTGTGTGTGTGTGTGTGTGTGTGTGTGTACGGGGACAGAACATCTCTTGAGGGTTTCTGCAGCACTTTATTATTCATGTACAAAAATTGCTGAATGTGGCCGATTCTCTCTCTTTTTTTTTCCTCCTTCCCTCTGATTGATCAAACTTCGGGCAGTTAGGTTTTTTTAAAAAAAAAATCGTATTTCAACGGTCACTGCTCACTCATGTGCCTGGAATGTGAGCAGAGAAAAGCTGCATTCATTCATCCCAGTTGGCTGAAGTTCAGTGCTGGTAATTCTGAGGTCCAGGTTCCAACCTGGCTTGCTTTTTGGTCATTCGGATAACTCTGATGTGGGTGGCAGAGGGGGATGCTTTCCTAAAGATAGCAATAGCAATAGGACTTAGACTTATATACAGATTCATAATGCTTTTACAGCCCTCCCTAAGCAGTTTGCAATCAGAGCATATTGCCCCTAACGATCTGGGTCCTCGCTTTACCGATCTCGGAAGGATGGGTCAACCTTGAGCCAGTCGGAATCAAACTCTCCTCATCACCGCTACCAGCTCGGGAGAACCTGGCCGAACTGGGAGGAACCCACCACTGGTGGTCACAAAGCAAGCTTAAGAACAGAGAAACACAAGACATTTTCCCCTCTTAAAAAAACTGCACAGCTTTCTTATAAATTAAATAAAAGGGGAAATCTAAGCATGGCTGCAGGCCATGATGTTGTTTTGAAAAAAAGGGGGAATTGAAGTTGTGCATTCTAACATATCCTCCATCGATGCTAGACTGGTAAAAACGTGGCCTCCATCAGGCGCTGCAGACTAAGCAGCAGATCATCCGTTTGCTCGTCGCCTCTACTGCAAATTCTGGAATCTGCAGCTTCTAAAAGTGCCTATAGGAAATCAAGTTGAGCATGAGCCTTGGAGGAGAAGAAGAGAGGAAAACCAGGGCTCTCCAATATTTCTATCTTGTGTGACCAACAATGCTGGTGAATTTCAGGGTCTTCTCACCGTTGGAAGCAGGCAGGACACAAACACAGTTGTGTCAACTCAAGATGGGTTTGACCCAGTGGTGAAATCCAAGGTTTTTTTTACTACCGGTTCTGTGGGTGTGGCTTGGTGGGCGTGGTGTGGCTTGGTGGGTGTGGCAGTGGAAGGATACTGCAAAATCTCCATTCCCTCCCCACTCCTGGGGCCAGCCAGAGGTGGCATTTGCCGGTTCTCTGAACTACTCAAAATTTCTGCTACCGGTTCTCCAGAACCTGTCAGAACCTGCTGGATTTCACCCCTGCTTCCCACCCACCCACCCACCCTCTTTCTTTCTTTCTTTCTTTCTTTTTCTTCCTTCCTTCCTTCCTTCATTCCTTCCTTCAATAAGGAAGGAGCCCTGGTGGCGCAGCAGACTAAGGCACTGTTATTAACATCAGCTGCCTGCAATTACTGCAAGTTCAAATCTCACCAGGCTCAAGGTTGACTCAGCCTTCCATCCTTTCTAAGGTAGGTAAAATGAGGACCCAGATTGTGGGGGCAATAAGCTGACTTTGTATAAATATATACAAAAGTATGAAGGCTATTGCTTAACGCATTGTAAGCCGCCCTGAGTCTCCGGAGAAGGGCGGCATATAAATCAATTTTTTTAAAAAAATACATTACTGACTCTTAGCATCTCGTAGATATGGTTTCTCCAGCAAGATATGGCCCTAACCTGGTCCTTCAGGTCTTCCAATGGTGCAACCATCATAACTGTAATAGCCCCATCCACTTTCTGTTGGGTTTTTTTTTTTTTTTCTCTTCCCTTTCAGCCTTCCCAGCATTAGATCTTCTCTCTTGCATAAAGCGTCCAAATCGAAACTCCTAAACTCGGGAATTACAATACTCAAGCTCTGGGGGAAAAAAAATCAGTCTTAATGACAACCGATTAGCACAATTTTCAAAATTACTGTCCAAGATTGGTTTTGCCAGATGTGATGCAAAGGTGATATTAAGCAAGCATCTTCATTTAGAGTTTTTGCTTTGTTAAAGCAGGCTCCCCAGCAAATTACAGCATCTAATGGGGTTCCTCCTAGCTGAGTATGTTATGAAGGAAGTCCATTGGGTAGTTTATGGTTTGGTGTATTGTATGAAGCCAGAAAATGGCTTAATTCCGTAGCCAGCTTGACATTTTTTAATGAATGCAGCTACAGGCTCCACTTCCAAGAAGAGATATATTGGGGATGAGTTAAAAAAAAAAATTAAATCGGAAGGAAGATGCTCGGCTGTTTTTATGATCCCATCAGGATGTAACAATGTCGTTTAAAGTCCAGGAAGGTGTGTAGATCTCTGCTCTTTTGTTCTTTGTAGGATAGAAAACAATTCAAATCCAGAAGGTGCTTTTAATAGTTCTCCAGATTTTGACATGTGGAGAGATGTAGACGTCAGATATGCGTGCTTTATAACTGGCATGGAGTAATTAAGCAAATAATCATTTTCAACCCTCTTTCTTTCTTATAAATAGCAAGTGCTGAGTGTATGTAATTTTATTTGAATGAAGTTTTCACTGTTTTAGTACAGTCAAATTGTTCATCGGGACTGGGGGGGGGGGGGGTTGCATAGGTACTGCAGTTTGGTCTAGGGGTGAAAGTACCAGACTAGAAACCAGGAGATTGTGAGTTCTAGTTGCAACCTTAGGCATAAAAGTGGCTAGGGGACTTTGGGTCAATCTCCAGAGGATGGTGAGTTCTAGTTCTGCCTTAGGCATGAAAGCTGGCTGGGTGACTTTGGACCAATCACCAGGAGATGGTGAATTTTAGTCCTGCCTTAGGCAAGAAAGCTGGCTGGGTGACTTTGGACCAATCACCAGGAGATGGTGAATTCTAGTCCTGCCTTAGGCATGAAATCTGGCTGGGTGACTTTGGACCAATCACCAGGAGATGGTGAATTCTAGTCCTGCCTTAGGCATGAAAGCTGGCTGGGTGACTTTGGACCAATCACCAGGAGATGGTGAATTCTAGTCCTGCCTTAGGCATGAAAGCTGGCTGGGTGACTTTGGACCAATCACCAGGAGATGGTGAATTCTAGTCCTGCCTTAGGTATGAAATCTGGCTGGGTGACTTTGGACCAATCACCAGGAGATGGTGAATTCTAGTCCTGCCTTAGGCATGAAAGCTGGCTGGGTGACTTTGGACCAATCACCAGGAGATGGTGAATTCTAGTCCTGCCTTAGGTATGAAATCTGGCTGGGTGACTTTGGACCAATCACCAGGAGATGGTGAATTCTAGTCCTGCCTTAGGTATGAAATCTGGCTGGGTGACTTTGGACCAGTGGTGGGTTGCTCCCGGTTCGCACCGGTAGTACGGAGAACCAGTAATAACATTGGCTGGCCACGCCCCTGAACCGGTCTCCAGCCTGGTCGCCGCTCGCTTACCCTGCCCACCTCATCAGGGGTGGGCGGGGAGGTTGTAGAAAAAAACCTCTGACGATCCCAGCTGAGCCGTGCGATCATCAGAGGCTTTTTTATTTTATTTTTACTTTTAAAAGCATTTTTTCTACAACCTCTTCGGCCAAAAAAAAAAAAATGCTTTTAAAAGTTAAAAAAAAAACCCTCTGATGATCGTGCGGCTCAGCTGGGATTGTCAGAGGCTTTTAAAAGCATTTTTTTTCTACAACCTCTTCAGCTAAAGAGGTTGTAGGGAAAAAAAATGCCTTTAAAAAGCCTCTGGCGATCCCAGCTGAGTTGCCTGATCATCAGAGGCTTTTCAAAGCATTTTTTTTCTGCAACCTCTTAAGGTTGTAGAAAAAATGCTTTTAAAAGTAAAAAAAAAAAGTTGGCCACGCCCACCCAGTCACATTACCCCCACCACCAAGCCACACCCACAAAATAAGCCACACCCACAGAACCGGTAGTAAAAAATTTTAGAACCCACCCCTGCTTTGGACCAATCACCAGGAGATGGTGAGTTCTAGTCCCACTTTAGGCATGAAAGCCATCTGGGAGACTTTGGACCAATCACCAGGAGACGGTGAGTTCTAATCCTGCCTTAGGCATGAAAGCCAATTGGGTGACTTTGGGACGGTCCCTTCCCCTCAGCCCAACCCACCTCATGCGGTTGTTGTTGTGGGGAAAAGAGGAGAGGGAAGGAGTATTAGATATGTTTGTCAACACAAGCTATTTATTAAAAATAATAAAGGTGGGATAAAAATAAAGCAATCGGTCATAGATAGTTCTGTCTGATACATACAGGCATCACCCATTTTCTCAACATTTAACACAAGTGTATATATGCACGCACACCATATATGCCCGTGATGGCGAACCTGAGCCACGCGGAGCCATATCGGTGGACACTCCAGCTCAGCTCACCAGCTGATTTTCAGGCCTTCTGGGTCCACCAGAAGTAGGGAAACAGGCTGTTTCCTGCCTCCGGAGGGCCTGGGTGGGTGGGTGAGTGGGGAAGACCTGTTTTTCACTCTCCCCAGGCTCCAGAGCCTTTCTAGGAGCCTGGGGAAGGTGAAAATGACCTTGTGCAACCCCTCCCGCTCGTGCTCTCCTGGCTTTTGGCACGGGACGGCAAAAAGGTTAGCCATCACTGATATGTGCCAACTTTTCCAGCTACCTTAAAGATAACGTGGACTTCAACTCCCAGAATTCCCCAATTAGCACGCTGGCTGGGGAATTCTGGGAGATGAAGTCTACACATCTTAAAGTTGCCAGATTTGAAACACACTGTCAGATTGTTCGGTTCTTATCTATATTTCCTCTTTTCAGGGTGTCCTGCTGCTTCAACCACAGCAGTTCCATGACGGGGAAAAAACAAAACAAAACCCACAGCAATGAATTTTTATAGTGTCTGTGTGACCGCTAATAATAAAGTGCTGAATATAAACCCAGAGGAAGAGTTTTAAACAGGATAGAGTATAATCAGAGATGCGCCAACTGGATAACGCAAGTTCAAATAATTGAGATGGGCAAAGAAATAATACAAACGCATCTGAACAGGGGCTCAGCAAAGATGGAAATCTGGTTTAAATCATGTGTCAAGATAAACCAGAGATTAGCTGACAGTTTTAAACTAGAAGAAACTGTAAAGGTTAAAGGTAATCTACTTCTCAGATATATAGCCCACAAATCTGACAGCTGCCTTTACTTATATGATGGAAATATTTTAGTTCGAGTTGACACAGTTCTCAAGAGAATTGTCTCTGCCCTTGATCGTTTATTTTTATTTTTATTATTTTTCAGCTCCACGTACAAAGAGCGAACATCTATCTCGCTTTGCTTCTTGAGGTCTTTATTTTTAAATGAGGTCTACGGCAACTCACCAGAGCCAACTTGCCATGCATGGCCAGCTCATTGTAGGACAAGGGTTACCCTAATATCGAACAAATAGTAGAATTAAAGAAAAGAGGAATGAAAGGAATTGTGAATGACAAAAATTAAAAATCTTTTTTAAATTGTTTTAAATCATTGAATTGTGGGAGTTGCCCCATGGCAAGTTGGCTGTGTTGAGTTGGCTGTTGCAAGGTGACCATGGCAAGTTGGCTGTAGCAATTTTGGCTACGGCGAGTTGTCCCATTCTATTTTAAACGAGCCACTTGGATTTTTCAATTATTATTTTTTTTTTGATTATATCTTTACTGTTTTACATTTCTCCATTCTTATTATATACTTTCAAAAATTAATTATATACATATTTGTATGACTCAATACATATACTATATATATATAGTATTTTTGTTCTTTTCTTCTTGTATTTATTTTTCTTTATTGATAGCGTGAAGCCAATTATACCATTTATTCCATATTCTGTAGTAGTCTGTCTCTTCTTTTTCTTTAATTTCTTTTGTTAATCTGTCCATCTCAGCGCATTCTAAGATTTTATCTATTAGTTCTTCTTCAGTTTGGATTTTTTCCTGTTTCCAATTTTTTGCATATGTTATTCATGCTGCTGTTAAAATATGTAGCATCAAATATTTTATTTCTTTGGGGTATGGTTTTGTAAAGATTCCTTAACAGGAATGTTTCTGGTTTCTTTTCTATTTGCAGTTTTGTTATTTGTTCTATCCATTTCTTAATGTTCAACCAAAATGTTTTTGCTGCCGGGCACGTCCACCATAGATGGTAATAAGTTCCTTGCGATTTCTTTTTTTCAATTTTTTTTCCCCTTTGGCCTAATACATAAATGAAATACATTCACAGTTGTATTTTTTTAAAAAAAAACCTCTATTTTTTCTAATGCGGCTCCCAGTTCAAAAGTTGCCTGCATGAATAAGTGTATCAGGAAAAGTTGCATGACAAAAACCTGTTCTGTTAGGGTGAATTGTCCACAGAACAATGCCTGGCTAGGTGGCTCAGTGGCTAAGACACCAAGCTTGTCGATCAGAAAGTTTGGCGGTTCAGCGGTTCGAATCTCTAGTACAGGTCTCCTGCGTGAGCAGGGGGTTGGATTAAATGACCTCCAAGGTCCCTTCCAACTCTGTTATTGTTTTTTTTTTTTTTTTTATTGCAAAAGTTTTACAATTACATTTTCACCCCTTTCCCCCCCCCCCCGCTACCCCCCCCCAAACTTCCCAACCTCCCTAACCCACCTTAACCCTCCCCTCCCCCCCGGACTTCCTAATATACTCATATCAGATAAAAGGAAAAAACCCTCCTTTATATATAAAACTTAAACCCCTCCCTCCCCCTTACAAATTTTCATCTTCATTACCTTAACCTCTTTCTATCTTAATATAACGTTTTCAAATAAATTTTCCTCCTGATTACCTTAAAAATATTTCTATCATAATATAACATTTTCTAACAAATTTTCATCCTCAACCTTAAAAAATTTCTATCTTAATATAACATTTTCTAGCAAATTTTTATTCTCAACCCTAAAATATTACTATCTTGCTATAACATTTTTAAATAAAGGCTATTTGATACTTCCTAGTTTGATATTTATGCTGAACATAATCTATCCACTTCTTCCATTCCCATTCATAAGTCTCTTGAGAACAATCTTTTAAATATGCTGAAATCTTCGCCATCTCTGCAAAACTGGCCATCTTCAGAGTCCATTCCTCAATCGTAGGCAGCGCTTCATTTTTCCAGTATTTACCTATCAACAATCTTGCTGCAGTTATCATGTACAATATCAATTTTGTTTCACCCAGTGTAAAACCCTTAACTATACCCAATAAAAACACTTGTGCAGAAAATTGAATTTTTTTCTTCAAAACGTTCTGCATGACCCACCAAATTTTTATCCAAAAAGCCTTAACTTTCTTACAGGTCCACCAAACATGATAATATGTAGCGTCTAGGCAATCACATCTCCAACATTTAGGCTGGACATTAGGGTACATACACGACAATTTTTTAGGATCTAGATGCCATCTATAAAACATTTTGTAGAAATTTTCCCTCAAATTCTGCGACTGCGTAAATTTAACATTCTGAACCCAAATTTTTTCCCATGTTTCCAACATCACTGGTTCTTCAAAGTTTTGTGCCCACTTAATCATACAGTCTTTAACTAATTCAGTTTCTGAATCCCTTTCTAACAAAACATTATAAAGTCTTTTAATATGCATTGGACCTTTCTCTTTTATGTGTCTAACCAATTCTTCCTCATGCATCATAATACCAATTTTTTGGTCCTCTTTCCATCTCAATTGCAATTGATTATATTGTAACCAAGTTAAATTAATCCCTTCAGCCAACAATGTCTGTAATGTCTTCAGCTGCCATCTGCCCGCATCTGTAAAAAGAACCTCTTTGTATAAAAACCCCCCGAGTGACATTATATTTGTATTCCACAAGGTATGACCAAGATCCAGCCATAGCGGTATTTTATAATTCCAATTGTTTCGGTGCTTCTTCCAAACTCTCAGCAAAGAGTCTCTAAGTATATGGCTTTTAAATACTTTATCCACTTTACTGTCGTAAAATAAGTAAGCGTGCCATCCAAACTCCAGATCAAAACTTTCTGCATTCAGTATTCCAGTCTTTTTTCCTCCAAACCAATCACTTGCTAAAGTCAGAGCTGCTGCATCATAATATAACCGTAGGTTTGGAAGTTTAAGACCTCCCCTTTCTGGAACATCTTGCATAATTTTCAATTTTACTCTTGGTTTTTTCTCGTTCCAGACAAACTTGTTCACTCCAGTTTGCCATACTTTTAGTTGTTTATCATTTTTGAGCACCGGGATCATTTGAAACAGAAAAAGAAATCTTGGCAAAATGTTCATCTTAACTGCTGCTATTCTTCCAAGTAAAGACAGCTGCAGTTTTTTCCAAGTCTCCATATCTTTTTGCACCTCTCGCCACAATACCTCATAGTTATTTTGAAACAATTTCATATTTGATTCTGCAACCTGAACTCCTAGATATTTTACCTTTGGTACAATCTCAAAACCTGCCCTCCTTTCTAACTCCACTTTACGATCTTGTGTCATATTTTTAACTACCATCTTAGTTTTTCTCTGATTCAATCTAAAACCTGAAACTTTACCATAGTCTTGTATAATGTCCTTCATCTGAATTATCGATTCCATTGGCTGTGTTAGGGTAACAACCAGATCGTCTGCAAATGCCTTTATTCTGTAATCCTCTTGCCTTATCATTATACCTTTCAAAGTGTTAGAGTCCCTTATTGTATTTAACAAGACTTCTAGTGTTAAAATGAACAACAGTGGGGACAGTGGACATCCCTGTCTTGTTCCTTTTTCAATTTTAAACTCTGTTGTCAAACTTCCATTAATAATGATCTGTGCCTTTTGCTCTTGATAAATTGCTGAGACCGCCTGTATATATTGGTCCCCAAAGCCCATCTTTTTTAAGGTCTTTAGTAGAAAATTCCAATCCACTCTGTCAAAGGCCTTCTCAGCATCCAGAAAAACCAGCACTGCAGGGATCTGTTTATTTTTCTCAAGATATTCCAATAAATCTATTACTTGCCTTACATTGTCCTTCATGTGCCTACCCTCAATAAATCCCGCTTGGTCATCATGGATCACCTTTTGAATTACTGGCATCAGTCTGTTGGCTAATACTTTTGCATAAATTTTATAATCCGTGTTCAAAAGAGATATTGGTCTGTAATTCTCCGGTTTTTTGGGACCTGCTTGCTCTTTTGGTATCAATGAAATATAAGCTGTAGTCCACGATGGAGGTACTTTTCCCCCTTGTTGTATGTTACAAAATAAATCTCTAAGTTGTTCCACCATTTCTGCCTGCAGAGTTTTATAATACACTGCAGTCAGACCATCCGTTCCAGGAGCTTTAGCTGTTTTTAATTGTTTTATTGCTGCTATTATCTCCTCCTCTGTTATAGGATAATCCATTCTTTCCTTTTGTTGTTCAGTGATTTTTGTAACTCTTTTATCGTCCAGATATTTTTCTATAAGTCCATTCTGCACCTCCTCTCTGGCATATAGTTTAGTGTAATATTGAAGAAAAGCTTCTTTTATTAAATTCTGTTGAAAAACTTCTTTCCCCCCAATATCAACACTATCAATAGTCCGTGTACTCTGTTTCTTCCTTAATGTGTAAGCCAACCACCTGCCTGGTTTATTAGCGTTGCAGAATGTATTATGCTTCGCATATTGTAGATTTGTTGCTACTTGTTCCGCTATAAGCATTTGAAATTGGTCTTTCAGAAGTTTTATAACACTAAGTATTCTTTCATCTGTTGGGTTTTTACTAAGTAGCTGTTCTTTGTCCTTTATTTCTGCTTCCAGTTCAAGTCTTTTCTTTTGTCGAATCAGCCTATGTTTAGAGTTCATGTATATAAGCACCCCTCTCATATAAGCTTTGCTTGCATCCCACACAATTTCCATTGGGGTGCCTTTATTCAAATTCATTTCAAAAAACTCTTTCAAATGCTTTTTGAGTTCTGTTATATTCTTCTCATATCTAAACAAATTTTCATTTAGTCTCCAAGAGCGTCTCTCAGTCTTGCATGTCTCAATTTCTATCCAGACTGGGCTATGATCAGTCAAAGTTCTTGGCAGAATCTTTGTTCTTTTTGTCCTAACAAGTAAATCATCAGACAGCAGAATAAAATCGATCCTGGAAAAGGATCTATGTCTATCAGAGAAGAAAGTATAGTCCAGTTCTTTTGGGTTATGTATTCTCCAAATATCTTTTAATTCCAAGTCTTCTTTCATATCAAAAAAAGTCTGTGGTAATCTAATTCTTGACTTTGCCAGAGTCTTTTTGTCTAATTTAGAATCAATTACTCCATTCCAATCTCCCATAATTAAAATAGATCTATAATCCCATTGAAGTATTTTAGTATGCAGCATTTTATAAAAATAGTCCTGTTGTTGATTAGGAGCATAGATTCCTATCAAGAGAATTGGATTATTAGCAGAAAATAATTCAATTGCTACAAACCTACCATCTTGATCAGCTTCTATAAGTTTGGCTGTTAATTTTTTATTTACGTAAATAACCACACCATTCTTTTTTTGGTTAGTTGAAGATATAAAATGTATTCCTAATTTGGAGTTTTTCAAATAGTTTTGATCTTGAGCTGTAATATGCGTTTCTTGCAAGCAAATTATATCATTATTATGTTGTTTTAAATATGCAAATACTTTCTTCCTTTTTTGTGTTACATTCAACCCATTCACATTCCAAGATAAACATTTAATCATCATTCTCCTTCTGGAGCGAAGCGCAGAACTTTAGGATTTCATCTGAAATCTGTCCTGCATTTCCCACAGCCCCAGCCTTGTCTTGTCTCTCCTGCCGTAACTTTTCTTTCAGTTCCTTGGCCTTTGCTCGGGTTATACGCTGGTCCTTGACTTCAGCCGCCCAAGCCGGCTCCAAGATTGGAGAAGGTTCCAGCAAAGGCTCATCCAGAAAACCTCCTTCGGCACCCTTCAACTCTACTAATTCCTGCTTAGATTGTTGTTGCAATTCTTGAGATTGCTTCTTGTCACTCTCTTTAATCTCCAAAACTGTAGATGAGCGTGGGGATGGAGTTCTTTCTTTAAAAATATCATTATAAAATTGCTCCGCCTTCTCCACAGTATTCAAACGGTGTTTCTCTCCCTTATATCTCAAAATTATGCCAGTTGGGGCATCCCAACGAAATGGGATTTGACTATTCTGCAATTCTTTAACAAGGAAACCATACTCTTTTCTAGATTTCAACATCTTGGGTGGGAGCTCCTTGTAAACTGTAATCTTAGATCCGCTCACTTGCACAGAAGTGAGAAAAGATTTTTGCAAGATATCATTTCTTATTGCTCTGTCTGTAAAATATATGACCACATCTCTAGGCAGTTGTCTTTGTCTGGCCACCCACGAGTTAACTCTATAGATTTTATCTATTTTACAAAAGACCATCTCAGGTTCAACTTTTAAAATCACAGCTAGGGCTTCAGCACAGATCTGTCTCAGGTCTTGTCTCTCCTCTTCTCTAATTCCTCGAAGCCGTATAGCAAATTCCATTGCACGAAATTGCATCATAACCATATCATTCTCCACTCTCTGCATCTTGTCATCAACATCAAAAAATTTATGGTCATTGTTTTTCATCTTGGCATTAACTTCTAATTTAAATTCATCCACTTTTGTCTCAACTTTCATGATAAATCCTGCCAGGCCAGACGCCACATCTGTTATTTTTTTGGTCACCATCTTTTGGCTCTGCTGCATTTCCTGCATGATTTCCTGTTGTGACTTTTGAATTTTTTCATCTATTTTATTTATTTTATCATCCATATCTTGAAATTTCTCATCAAAAAGATTTGAAATGAATTCTTTTAATTCTCCCATGTCCAAATCTTTTTTTTTGACTTGTGGCTGCGTATCCTGTTTACGTGGGGGGGATCCCCCCCCTGTTTTGCCTTCCTGCTTCTTTGAAGCCATCCTGCCACGTAAGCTGGCTTTCTTAAAAAGGGAGGGTCCGCCTCTTCTGCCACCTCCACAATACTTTCTAAGAAAGTCCCCCAGATTTCCTCAAAGCAAAGCTATAATGCAGCAAAAGCAAGTAAAAGGGAGAGATTTTCCTCTTATTTCTGTTACAGCCGGGGCAACTTTGTAACAACTCTTTAACTTTGTAGCAAAACAAGATAGTTTCACCAATCCACACCCCCTAATTCATTTGCTAGGCGCCATTTTTCCAGTCACTTTCACTCGTTCCGAAACTTTCACTTCAGTAAAAAAAAGTTCAGCAGAAAACTAATACTTGCGGTTCAAATTTTCAGGGGTCAGGTGGATTTCGGATGATTATTTGAGTTGTTTCCTCGCTGTTTAAGGGTTTCCTGAGATCGGCTTGTTCTGCAAGAGCAGAAGACGTCCCACGCCGCCCGGAGTCTCAGCAGGTTGTTAGGGAGCCGCGCCTGCTTCCTCCCCAGAAACAATTCCCTGGGGGGGTTGCAGGGGCTCTACCTGTGCCCCGCTGCCTCTTCTTCTTTAATCCGAGGGATTTAGAAGATTTCAAGCCGCTCCACAATCGGGGAGCGGCTCTACAAGCGGCGGGGGTGGCGGTGCTAAAAGAAGGCACCGTCGCCGCCGAAGACGAGGAAACCGGAAGTTCCCAACTCTGTTATTGTTAACATTAACTTTATAGCTGATGGGGACAAAATATCACACCACAGATGTGTTTATAGAGGGCAGGTCATACCGAAGAAAATGAAGACTTTTGCAAAGTCTAGATATCTTTTTGGTTTTAGATGTTATAGACATAGAGCAGAAATAAGGGAATTATTTCCAATATGAGGAGAAATGTTTTTGAAATATTGTTGAAAAGTCTTGGTCAGAAGGATCACCTCAATTTCTGAAGCACCCTTCCAGCAATGGGTGGAAACCAGGGGTGGGTTCCACTTACCTTTACTCCCGGTTTGCAACGGGGCCACGCACAAGTGCAGAAACTTCTGCACATGCACAGAAGCGTTTTGATGATGTCAGGGTCAGTGGGTGGAGCCTCCCGCCCGTTTTACTACTGGTTCTATAGAACCAGTGCGAACCTGGGGCAACCCACCACTGATGGAAACTCATCAAGGAGAGAAGCAACTTAGAACTAAGGAGAAATTTCCTAACAGTGAGAACAATTCATCAGTGGAACAACTTGCCTCCTCCAGAAGTTGTAAATACTCCAACACTGGAAGTTTTTAAGAAGAGGTTGGATAACCATTTGTCTGAAGTGGTGTAGAGTTTCCTGCCTAAGCAGAGGGTTGGACTAGAAGACCTCCAAGGTCCCTTCCAACTCTTGTTATTCTATTTCTATCTTTCCGGTTGTCTCTATGCATTTTTCTTCTTAAACCCATCAACAGATTTCTTCTCTCTCTTCCTCCGCCTTTTTTCTTTCACCAAAGGAAAACAGCAAAGTAAACCTTGCTTTGATTGTCGACATCTGAGATGAATATTAATAAGGATAGACAAATCCTTGAAAGTGAAGTACGTGTAGAATTTCAAAGTATGGAGTGGGCAAAGTTGTCCTTTTGAAGGACACACAGCCAGCTGCAACGCACTTTTTTACCAGGAAATAACCGACTCTACCAGTTGGAATATTGCCATCAGTTTTGATCACCACGACACAAAAAAAGATATCGAGACTCTAGAAAGAGTGCAGAGAAGACCAGCAGAGGTGATTAGCGGGCTGGAGGCTAAACCGTAGTTGCAGGAACTGGGTATGTCTAGTTTAAGGAAGAGAAGGTTTAGGGCAGGGGTGGGATTCAAACATTTTAGCCACAGTTTCTCTGCCCGGTTGCTGGGTGGGCATGGCCATGGTGGGCGTGACCTACTCAGCCTCCTGCACCATGGTGTGGGAAGGGCGTTTTCGCCAGTGGAGGGCTTCAAATTTTTTTACTACCGGTTCTTTGGGTGTGGCTTAGTGGGCGTGACATGGCTTAATGGGCGTGGCTTGGTGGGCATGGGAGTGGGCCCAGAAGGCCTGAAAATCAGCTCTGAGCTCGTGTGCCCTCCGATACTGCTATGCGTGCCACCTGTGGCACGCGTGCCATAGATTCGCCATCACGGTTATAGCCAGTTTTAGACTATGAAGGGGCCCACAAAAGTCGTTATCACTTTAAGAAGTGTTTTACATAAGGCAGCCAGGAGAGGGTGTATTCTCTCTCCTTGTGTCCGGTATCCATTGCTAAGTTCTCTGTGTAGAGTTAAGAAGAAGGTTGAGTGCTTGTCAGGTATCTGCCTACCATGTATAGTTCTTTATATGTCTTGTATATAAACCACTGTTACATATCTAAGTCTCTGAGTGCTGTGTTTTGCTCCTGGGTTGTCTCCAGTGGTGGGTTGCTACCAGTTCACTCCGGATCGGGCAAACTGGTACTGGCAGCAGTGAGACGCTCTGCTCATCTGCCTTCATTCCATTTGACCATTGATAACGTTCCCTAGCTTGGTAATAAAACATCTCCAAGCTCAGACAGCACCAAGGACTCTACAGTTCAACCCTGAGCTACAAAAAAATTTCCTTCTATCGGTAACACAATCATTTTACAGGCTCTATATACCATATTGCCGGGTGGGTCCCCAAGTTAGGCTTGAAGATCCCTATCTTCAAGTCCTTCCAAAAGCCCAATAATATTTTCCTCATTAGTATTTGTCTTTCATCACATCATTGCCGCTTATAATAATTCAAAATCAGAGCTGTTTTTGGAAATCCGTTCCCAGAGCAGCCATATTGCTTATCCATAATTCCTTGCATATTGATTGCTTCGTCTCTACCAACAGGCTTGATCAATCTGTCAAGTACATGAATCCCAAAAGCAGGATTTGAATTCAGAGAGGACAGCAGACAAAGGAAGCCGTATAGCTCATGTTTTATTTATTGCAGATATTTCTTACAGTGCTCATATGCCACCATCTCCTTCGGGACTCTTAGCCATTTACAGACATCCATAAAACCATGAAGACCATATTGTTGGATTTGGACATGAATGTTTGGAGGGTTTTATGAGGATTGTAAACACGGTAAGGAGCATCCATAATAAATAACCCAGTTGGCAAATTAACATCTTTCCTAATAATAATAATCACCATCCAGGTGTGGGTTGCCCCCAGTATGCACCGATTCTATAGAACTGGTAGTAAAACTGATAGTACAGTGGTCTACGCACCCTGTTATTAACACAGCTGCCTGCAATTTCTGCTGGTTCGAATCTCTCCAAAGCTCAAGGTTGACTCAGCCTTCCATCCTTTCTAAGGTAGGTGAAATGAGGACCCAGTTTGTGGGGGCAATAAGCTGACTTTGTATAAAATATACAAAAGTATGAAGGCTATTGCTTAACGCATTGTAAGCTGCCCTGAGTCATTAGATGCCCGGAGAAGTGCGGCATATAAATCAAATTTTTTTAAAAAAACGGCGGGAGGCTCTGCCCACCGACCCTGATGTCATCAGAACGCTTCTGCACATGTGCAGAAGAGCGTGCACAGCCCAGTAGTAAAAGTAAGTAGAACCCACCCCTGCCACCACCTGAATACAATTGGCATTGACAAAGTCAAACAGTCAGTCAATTGCAAAAGGCAGCTTTTCATGGAATAGCTTACATCCTGGCGTTACCTATAAGATCATCAGTCCGAGATCTTTGGGAAGGACTTATTGTTGTTACTTGCAAAGTCGTGTCCGACCCATTGCGACCCCATGGACAACGTTCCTCCAGGCCTTCCTGTCCTCTATCATCCTCTGGAGTCCATTTAAACTCACGCCGACTGCTTCGGTGACTCCATCCAGCCATCTCGTTCTTTGTTGTCCCCTTCTACTTTTGCCCTCAATCTTTCCCAGCATTAGGCTCTTCTCCAGTGAGTCCTTCCTTCTCATTAGGTGGCCAAAGTATTTGAGTTTCCTCTTCAGGATCTGGCCTTCTAAAGAGCAGTCAGGGTTGATCTCCTCTAGGACTGACCGGTTTGGTCGCCTTGCAGTCCAAGGGACTCGCAGGAGTCTTTTCCAGCACCAGAGTTCAAAGGCCTCCATTCTTTGGCCCTCAGCCTTTCTTATGGTCCAACTTTCTTATGGTCCAACTCTTATGGAAAGACTTATAGGTAGATGAAAATGCTAAATCAGGTCTGAACATGTGGCTGACTGTGCAATGAACCATAATATTGAAGCATAGACTAACCAAACACACTGAGCAACACAAAACGACACTACCCTAAAGCCATTAAAAAAAGGGTGGAACATCCTTGATAACCAAACTTCCTTTCTCCTAGTCTTCCCCTGACCTGCTTAAACGTGTTCTGTGAATGTGTCTATTGTGTCATCAGACCCTCACCGTTAGGAGAAATAATGCCAAAAGTCACTCTGGCGATCTGCCTAGTCATCGCCACCCAAAATATAATGAGTGGGTATAAATAGGTAATTCTTGTGTTATTTGCTTATTTTTTTTCCCCTGAGCCGAGAGTGCTCGTTTCAGAACAAGTAGAAACGGAGCCCATGAGTCTCATTCAATTCGGTGGCTCATTTGTTTGAAAACAAATCTACAGCCTTACAAAAAGGGAGGAAAATGTAAATGAACTGGAAATAAACACACACTCCAATGCACAAAAACTCAAGCAAATGGGTGGCTCAGAGTCTCCGTGACTGTGGGTTCATTCTGTCAAAAATTTACTTGCATTTTGTACTTTGATAAGTTTCATGATAATTTTTTTTTTTTAAAAAAAAAGGGGCGGTGGGGAAGTGTTTTCGACAAGTCTACCATTTCATTCTGAATTAAGCCAATTGTATGAGATGACCAGGCTGAGCCCGAGGGAGGGGTAAAAAATGTCATCGGTCTTGAGTCCCTTCGTGCCCACAAATCTAAGTCCAGCCCATCTTGAATTCCAGTTTACCACCAATTTGCTTTGATTGTTAGTAGCTCAGATTCTTGTAGAGAGCCTCTAAAGCTTGCAATAAACCCTTTCCGTTTATTTGAACTGCCTGGATTTCCGGATTTCCTGTGCTTTTCCCCCTTTGTCAGTGGCGATCTCAGCCTCCATTATTTTCCTTGTAGAAAAAACTAAGGGTATTTCTCACCAGCTAGGTTTTGAAATTACTACCCAGTTAAGTACGTATGTGGGGGATGGGGAATCCAACAGGCCCAATACTTTCAATGCACAATTGTCTGCAAGAAAAGAAACCTGAAGTCACTCACCAAGCACTTAGTGAGAGGTTGGTGCTGATATGACAAAACTGCACATTAAAAAGTTGTCTTTCTATTACTAAGATCCATTAAGAAGACATTCTGGGTGTCAGGGAGACAGCAGGCCTTTCAGTCCCAGGGAGCTGCATATCTCACTTTTTAGTGCTTTGGTTGAATCAGAAAGAACATTTTAGTCATGAAAAGAAATTGTTTGGCACAACATGGAGAACATTGTGCTGGCAGAAGTCTAGTGTTTTAGGAAGTCTTGAATGGAAACTCTTTGAATTGCTTTAAACTAAGGGGGTTTCTCCTTCCTATATTTTACCTCAGAACTGGTGGACGTGTCAGAAATATCCAGAAATCTTCGGCGTGGGTAGAAATGGATGGAGCTCTCAAGTTTCGGTCACTATTTTTGAATTATTTTAGACCAAGTGACAAATATTCCCAATGTTTGGAAGCTCTTACCTTTCTCCACTCATCCACCAGTAGAATCTAGCTTCTTTTCTTTAAAAAGGATGCGTGTCCTAGTTCCAGCCCCAAATCCTGGATAGTGGGAATGTTGAGTTAAGCAAGTCATAGATTCCAGTGGGTGAGAAAAACAGTGTTCTGAAACAGAGGTTTTCTAGCAGCCCATCCCATAATATCTCTCAGAAACCGTTCTTTCTGAACGGTTTTTGAATAGTGGGAAAAGTCAGCCATCAAGGTGGAGGGAAAGGATTATAGAATAGAATAACAGAGTTGGAGGTCTTCTAGTCCAACCCCCTGCTTAGGCAGGAAACCCTCCACCACTTCAGACAAATGGTTATCCAACCTCTTCTTAAAAACTTCCAGTGTTGGAGCATTCACAATTTCTGGAGGCAAATTGTTCCACTCATTAATTGTTCTCACTGTCAGGAAATTTCTCCTTAGTTCTAAATTGCTTCTCTCCTTGATGAGTTTCCACCCATTGCTTCTTGTCCTGCCCTCAGGTGCTTTGAAGAATAGCTTGACTCCCTCTTCTTTGTGGGATATTGGAAGACTGCTATCATGTCTCCCCTAGTCCTTCTTTTCATTAAACTAGACATACCCAGTTCCTGCAACCATTCTTCATATGTTTTAGCTTCCAGTCCCCTAATCCTCTTGGTTGCTCCTCTCTGCACTCTTTCCAGAGTCTCCACATCTTTTTTACATCATGGCGACCAAAACTGAATGCCGTATTCCAAGTGTGGCCTTACCAAGGCCTTATAAAGTGGTCTTAACACTTCACATGATCTTGATTCTATCCCTCTGTTTATGCAGCCTAGAACTGTCTTGGCTTTTTTGGCAAATTGTTACTGCCAGGTGCTCCTTGCAGTTGATGTCTATTTTTATAGGAGGAAATGTAAAAAAAAAAAAAAATTCCTATGAAGATTGAAACGTCCTTTTAAACCACCCCCAAAGAAATACTGTCTCAACATTACAAAAAATGAAGGAATGGAACTGAATTGGAAAGATGAGGGCTTTTAAATTTAGCTGGGAAAAAAAGAGGGGCATGAAATAACATTCCCAAATGGGTTTAATCCATACAAACTCTTATCTTGGTCAAAGGGCACGATAAGATTTACCCCATAGAATGTTGGATAAGTAGGTTGATCAGCCATGGCTACTGGTCAACCTACTGACAGTCCCTAGAAGGAAGCTACTGTTTCTCTATCCAAACCCTGTATTTGTCATTCATTTTCCCTTCCCAATGATTAAAAAAAAATAATGGGTTGGCACGATAGGAGTCTACCACTCATTTCTGCCTCTTTTTTCTTTTTTTCTTCTTTTTCTTTTTTGAAAAGTTTTTATTTTTATTTCTCATAAACATGTTTAAACAGTCTCTTATCCATCATTAATCATTCATCTCGTCTTTTTAACTATTTAACTATTTTTTATTTTTAATTATTAATTGTTCGGGGCTGCCCTTTTACCATTTGCTCTCTTTAATTTTATTTTTATTTTACCTCTTCTTCGTCCCTTCTCTTCCTTCTTCTGACCCTTTCTACTTTCTTCATTCCTCCTCTCCTCTCCTTCCTTTTCCTACTTCCCCTTCCCTTCTCCCACTCCTCTCTTCTTCTTCTTCCTTTTCTAACCCTCTCTCCTACTCTTCTTTCCCCTCCCCTTTCTTCCTCTCCTTTTCTCTCTTTTCTATCCCTCTCTCTCCTTTCCTCTCTTCTCCCTTCCTACCCTTTCTCTGCTCCTCTCTCTTTTCCCACTCCCTTGTTGTTTCCATTTTCAATTCAATCTAGAATGGTATCCGAGGAGCCCCGATTTTCTATTTATATACATCTTCATTTCAATTTCTTATTTGTTTAATAATTACAACTATTTCATCATTCATGTACATTTTTTATAGCAACACTTTTTTCCTTCCTCCCCATCTTCCCCCTTTTTCATTTACCTAGGCATCATCTGGGTTTCTATTCTTTTTATTATCTTTTCTCTTATTTGCCTTTTCCCTGTCCATTTTATCTCTAAACCTTTATTCATATTTCTTTTCTAACCAATCATAACATTTTCCCCATGTCTTGAAATACACCGATTCCTCTTTATCTTTTATTCTGCCTCTTTTTTTTTTTTCATCTGTTTATGGTATGGGTATCAAAGTCACTGCATCACATTGCCATCACGCGATGTTTTGCGACATCTTTCCCCTTCACGGAGCTGGTGTGGGTGTGGCCTGTGCATGGCGCATCCGGCCCGCGGGCTGCCCTGGTCTATAGCTACAAAATATGAAATCTCCCAAAGCTACAGAGACAAGAGTGCCCAGAGAGGTCTACTGTATGGGGGCCTTCTAGGACTTTTCACTTGATGACAGCTGTCAAGAGAGATGCCTAACCTTTAAATCAGGGGTGTCTAACCTTGGCAACTTTAAGACTTGTGGACTTCAACTCCCAGAATTCCCCAGACAGCCATGCTAGGAGTTGAAGTCCCCAGGACTTAAAGTTCCAAGTTTGGACACCCCTGATTTAAATCAATGTTCACATGAAACTGAGCATTAGTGGACAGAGGGAGAAATGAATTCAATTCCCCATCAGTTCATCTCTGTTTGGGAGCCAAAACTAAGCCCCTTAGGATTAATGGAACAATATGCTTATTTCACCCTGGAAATAATACGTGAAATATCCATCTAAGCCAAATGAAGGCAGCTAATATTTCATTTGCAGTTTTGGGTCAACTGCTGATAGATGCATGCAATAATTAATTCATGATCCTGGAATAACGCAAGGATCTCCATCGATGATAAGGGATATCCCAGTGGTGTGTCTCCCAAAGTATTCAGTCAAATAAAGCAAACAAAAAGGAAATCACCAGGATTATCACAGGATCAAGCTAATATTATTACAGTAACCCAGGAAGGCATCAAATGCCTTTCAAAGAATTTAGGAATCGCCCGCATTCATTATAATTACGGTTTTTTCCTTAAGCCACCAATCTTGGCGCTTCCCATTTGTGTCATTTTGAGAGTGGAGGGAAAAGGCAAAATGGGTATTCTGAATCATACAGTCATAGGGCTGGAAGGGATCTTGGAGGTCTTGCCTGCCCGAGGAAGGAGTCCTAACCACTAGCCAATTTGGAAATGTAAGCAGAAATGTTGGACTAATACAGGGCTCTCCAAACTTGGCAACTTTAAGACTTGTGGATTTCAACTCCCAGTATCCCTCTTTCCTCATACTAGCTGGGGGATTCTGGGAGATGAAGTCCACAAGTCTTAAAGTTGCCAAGTTTGGAGAGTCCTGGGCTAAAATATGGGCTTGGAGCAAATCAAACCACTTCATTTCTCTTGATCAGTTCTTTTATTCTTGGAAATGCATCTTAGATTTTGCTGGCTTGCCTGATGGCGAGATAGGTTGTCTTCAGCTCGGCGAGGAACTGGTGTCATGTTCATTAGCTTTTTCTAGAATGTCTGTCTGTCAAGCCATTGGGGATTTCTCACACCGTAGAAAAATGTGTTATAAAATGATAAAATAGAGGCCTGGCTGTTGTCACTTAGAACTGCCTTTTCAGCAAAAATTCAGGATATATTGCTGCATTTTGAAATGATTCCGCATTCTTTGTCAGGGGATATTCGGACTAGCCAAGGCAGTTCCTCTTGCATCATTACAAGGTTTTTCCATTTGCACGTGGCACGACTGAAAATAAGGACGACAACCATCACAGCAGCATCCGAGTTGCAAACATGGCACAAAGAGAACGAGATTAGCCCACACAAAGTGCCTGGTTAATCAGTTCCTGATCTCTCTAAGAGGAGGCATTTGAAGGGTGCTTTCTTCTGATCTCAGATCCTAGTTTGAAATGGGAACAAGCCATTAGCTGCATTCCATGTTTTAATTAAAAAGGAAGACATCCTTTTAACAGCACCTGCATGTTATATAAAAGCACGAAGATGCCAATTAACAAGGAGACAGATGGAGGCAGGTAAAGCATGTAGAGTATAATTTGACAACATGGGCTCTTTCAGAAGCAATTTAAATTCACCAGGAGGAGGAGGGGAAGAAGAGGAGGAGGAGGAGGAGGAGAAGAGGGGGAGGAGGGGGGGAGGAAGAGGGGGGAGGAGGAGGAGAAGATGAAGGAGAAGATGAAGAGGAGGAGGAGGAGGAGGAAGGAGAAGAGGAAGAAGGGGAAGCAGAAGCAGAAGGAGAAGAAGAATGGGAGGAGGAGGAGGAGGAAGAAGAAGAATGGGAGGAGGAGGAAGAAGAGGAAGAGGAGGAAGGAGAAGGAGAAGGAGAAGAATGGGAGGAGGGGGAGGAGGAAGAAGAGGAAGAGGAAGAGGAAGAAGAAGAAGGAGAAGGAGAAGAATGGGAGGAGGGGGAGGAGGAAGAAGAGGAAGAGGAAGAAGAAGAGGAGGAAAAGAGGAGGAGGAGGAAGGAGAAGGAGAAGAAGAACGGGAGGAGGAGGAGGAGGAGGAGGAAGAAGAAGAAGAAGAAGAAGAAGAAGAAGAAGAAGAAGAAGAAGAAGAAGAAGAAGAAGAAGAAGAAGAAGAAGAAGAAGAAGAAGAAGAAGAAGCATCTCTCTGAAGAAGACATGCGTTATGGTTCCAAAAAAGAAACTCCCAAGTAGGAGGCTGTTAAACAGCTACATGCCCTCGTTCCTTGCCTAGTAAAGGCCAACATGTCAGAGCTGCAGATGGAGCTCACGCTGAGCCCAGGACCCATCCGTTGTATATAGAACTCGTTCACTCCTTCCACTTGTCTGTTTGAGGAGCCTTTGAGCATCCAAAGATCATGCTCGGTGTTAAAACTATTACGTCGATGCTTTACGGTCCTTTTCAGGTAACTGGAAGCATTGAAACGTTCTATCGTCTTTTGTGCTTCGCAAAGGTCCAAGTAGCATCTCATCTCATCTCATCTCATCTCATCTCATCTCATCTCATCTCATCTCATCTCATCTCATCTCATCTCCCCTTTAGCTCACTCATTAGAAAGCGAGGTCTCCATCGATTGCAAGACCCTTCACCTTTCCTGCCACTGCTGGGCAGGAAAATAGCATATGAAAAATAGGATTGGTTCATTCCAAGTTTGAGTTGAGCCTGGACATAGGATATAAACCCTTAAGTCTAGTTATCCATAGGAACAGCCTTTGAGCACCAGAGATTCTCAATATTAAAACTACTACAAGAAGATTTAGAACGTTGCATGATAGCAGTGTTCCAATATTTGAGGGGCGGCCACAAAGAAGCGGGGAGGGCGGCTGTGTCAACCTATTCTCCAAAGCACCTGAAGGCAGGACAAGAAGCGATGGATGGAAACTCATCAAGGAGAGAAGCAACCTGGAACTAAGGAGGAATTTCCTGACAGTGAGAACAATTAACCAGGTGGAACAATTTGCCTCCAGAGGTTGTGGCTGCTCCAACACTGGAGGTTTTTAAGAAGAGATTGCACAGCCATTTGTTTGCAATGGTATAGGGCCATGATGGCGAACCTATGGTACGTGTGCCACAGGTGGCACGTAGAGCCATATCTGTGGGCGCGCGAGCATTGCCCTAGCTCAGCTCCAGTGCGCATGTGCGTGCCAGCCAGCTGATTTTTGGGCTTTGCTGTCCCACCGGAAGTTGGGAAACGGGCCACTTCCGCCTCCGGGGGGTTGGGGAAGGCTGTTTTTGCCCTCCCCAGGCTCCAAGAAAGCCTCACCAGTAACCTTTTTGACATCGCATGCCAAAAGCAGGGGGAGCGCAGTGGGGTTACGTGTGCATGCACGGGGGGGGTGGAGCCCTGGGGGGGCATTGAATTATGGGTGTGGGCACATGTGTGTGTGCCCCCCCCATGGTCCCCCCATTTTTGGCATGCAACAGCAAAAAGCCATCACTGGTATAGGGTCTCCTGTTTGAGCAGGGTTGGACTAGAAGACCTCTAAGGTCCCTTCTAATTCGGTTATTCTGTTATTTAAACTCCCTTTCCCGATAACTGGAAGCATTGAAAGGTTTTAGCATCTTTTGTGCTTCACAAAGGTCCATCTCAACTCCACTTTAATCCAAGAATTAGAAAGTGGTTCCCTATTGACCGTAAGACCCCTCCGTAAACATTGTTGGGCCAAAAGAAAAAGGCATATGATAAACATTCAGGTTTAGTAGTTCCAACTTTGATCCTGGATACAGGATGGAGACCTTGGATGCTGAATCCTCTAAATGGCCTATTTTGTTCATCTCTGACTTGTTTGCCTGCAGTGATGTGCAAGGCAATTGGATCTTGGGTTTTATTTTTATTTTTTAATTCTCCACCATAGGATGAAGCAGCATTGCTCCCTGCGACCTTCTGAGAAATGTTGAGAATGTCTAGAGCTAGCCTGGTGATGGACTTCTTCAAAAGCAAAGCTCCAGAGATATGGGGCCACCTAGAAGCAGTGCGGTGTGGTCGATTTAGTCTTTCATTTGCACAGATAAATGAGAGAGTAGAACCACTGAGAACAATTGCTCGTCCTCCCTCCCTCCCTCTCTCTCCTGAATAAGTCCT